>JANHFO010009111.1:267398-278110 GCA_032468095.1 Pareas carinatus | reverse complement strand
ACCGCCCTGAGTCCTTCGGGAGAAGGGCGGTATATAAATTTAAACAAACAAATAAATAAATAAATAAATAAATGTGTGTGTGAGGCCCAAGCACAGAGACAAGACAGTGAGATTCAATCAAGTTCAGTCCTTTACTTGCTTATACCTAACAGACACAATCCTGCCATACTAAAGCCATAACTTTCTAACCTAATAGATAGATATTCTGAGATTCTAGGGTGGGGCTTTCATGAACTACTTCTCTCCTCCCCCATCTAATATTGGAGTGTCCAGTCTCTGAATCAGGGCCTCTCTCTTTTGTAGAATTTGCTGCTTCCTCCCAGGGTGCCGTGCTGCCAAAAACTTCTCCAAGAACACATTCCACCACAATGCAGGTAGTCCTTGACACAAATTTCTGTTGCTAAGCAAGACAGTTGCTAAGTGAATTTTGCCCCATTTTATGAACTTTCTTGCCAAAGCAGTTAAGTGAATCACTATTAGTAAAACAGTTGTTAAGTGGATCTGGCTTCCCCATTAACTTTGCTTGTCAGAAGGTTGCAAAAGGGGATCACAAGATCCTGGGGACGCTGCAACCCTCATAAATACAAGCCAGTTGCTAAGGGTCCAAATTTTCATTATGTGACCATGGAGATGCTACAACAGCTGTGTGAAAAATGGTTGCGTCACTTTTTTTAGTGTCGTAACTTCGAATGGTCACTAAGCGAATGGGTGTAAGCCAGGGACTCTCTCTCTCTCTCTCTCTCTCTCTCTCTCTCTCTCTCTCCCTCTCTTCGTGTGTGTTAATAAAAGTTTAACAAAATTAAAATACTGAACAGTAAAATAAGACAAAGAAAAAAGCAAAGCTTTTTTGAAAAGTTATTAAATATCTGACTTTCTGCTTTTTTATATCAACTAATTTATAATGTTTATAAAGTTTAATCTTTGTAAACATTGTAAATTAGTTGATATAAAAAAGCAAAAAGTCGAACATTTAATACCTTTTCAAAAAAGCCTTGCTTTTTTTAAAGGGGGATTTAATGGCCCATTAAAAGCCAAACCATGGCTTTTAATGGGCCATTATATTTGCAGTGATACGTGCTATGTTGTATATAGGAGAACTATTTTTGCTTAAATTTAAGCTAGTATTATATACATGTACTATACTAGTTTTGCCCTTGCTGCATATTCTCCAAGTTTAAGTTCTCAATCACATACTACCAGAATTGTATCATTCTTTAAACATTGAGCAAAATTATTATTTAATTAAAATTCTTTTTAACATGATAGCAACATTCCTGTATTTGAGATGATGCCACAAAGAGGAGGTCAACCTTTTTTTCAAAGCATCAGAGAGCAGGACAAGAAACAATGGATGGAAAATAATCAAGGAGAGAAGCAACCTGGAATTAAGGAAAAAGATCCTAACAGTGAGGACAATTAACTGGAGGAACAGCTTGCCTTCAGAGGCTGTGGGTGCTTCATCACTGAAGGTTTTTAAGAATAGACTAGACAGTCACCTGTCTGAAATGGGACAGGGTTTCCTGCTTGATCAGGGAGTTGGACTAGAAGACCTCCAATGTCCCTTCCAGCTTTATTCTGATTGATTGAATGAATTCTCACTGCTGTAAACATATCTGTGTCATCAAATTATGTTTCTTGTTTTTATTTCTGACATAGTAACTAGTTGGAAAAGTGGCTTCATTTCAAATTTAGCAGACTCTTTCTATCAACGATGCCCTCTTCAATCTCCACAAACTGTAAAACTTACTTGGTTGGTTATATCATATACCACAATGGCAGCCTGAGCCCCTCGATAATACATCGGAGCCAAACTGTGATATCTTTCCTGACCAGCTGTGTCCCAGATTTCAAACTTTACCGTTGTATCATCTAGACAGACAGACTGTGTGAGGAAAGCCGCTGTAAGACAACAAAAAGTCACTTACTGAGATTAGAATGTAACAGGTATAATTTTTAACATTTAAATACAAGATTATTAAGCAGTCTGGTTCATCAAAATGTTAGAGGTCATTTTTAAATGCCTATCTAATTATGTAAGGGGTAACTGGTACAGGGCTATGCACAAAAGGTTTGTTAGACTTTTATTCTGCAAATAAAGTTTGCTAGAGTCAGCTAGACAGGTAGAGATCATATGATTCAGCTTTCCTAGGATTAAATTATTTCAAACTAAGATAAAGGAACACATGCCTCAAAGTTACAGAATACCGATAGGAAGAAAAGCAAACTTTCTTCCCACATGTCTCTAACTGATACAGAATTTAGATCTCTTCCCATTCTAACTATCAACAAAAAACATAACATTTAAATAGTATTTTTAAAGGAAACCTTAGGTTTTAATTTGCAAAAATATAATCAGTTGATACGTAAAAATGCTTTAATTCAATGTAGTATTTCCCATAAAAGAAGGCTTTTGATGACTCAGTGATCATAAAGATGTCCCTATAAAGAGAAGGGTTACTATGCACTTTTATCAAAGCAATTATGAGGAAGTTATTTAGTTATTTTTACAAGCTCATTATTTTAAAATATAATTTTCAAAAGCAGTGAAGAGTTTATCACTCCATATAAAGTCTTTTGTAAACAGAATAAAATTTATATCGCACACATTTTAAAATAGGTGTTGCCAAACTGGACTCAATGAAATAATGACTTATTCTTATTTGTTTACCGATTAGGTTATACCTCATCACTATCCCACTGGAATTCTTGTAGGGGCAAGGTGAGGATCAGAGTACTTTGGTATGAATTAGGAAGCACATAAATAAATGTTAATGTCCTGAAGGGAGATCATGAATTAATATAGCAAGGATGGCGTCTAGGAAGTACTTAAGGCAGGGGTGGGCAATTAATTTTCCAAGGGCCACATTGGAAACTGGGACTGTTGTCATCACCCTGCCACTGGCCCCACCATCACCGCCCTGGTGCTCCATCGCCCTGCTGCAGCAGATTGGACTGGGATCTGTCACAGGTCAGGGGTGGCCCACAGGTCATAAAATGCCCAGGAATGATCTAAGATTTAAGCTATACATTTTCTTCCTTGGAAGAAGAAAGACTGTATGCAGAAGGCTTCTTTACCTCCAATGGTGCTCTCCTGGTATTCGTGAAACTGTCCCTTGACAAAGCGCAGCACCAGGCTGGACTTGCCTACTGCTGATTCACCCAACAGTACTAGCTTGAATTGGCAGATCTTGCTGGCTTGTGATTGCCCATTCGGCCTGGCAGCTCCTCTGCTGGTCATGGCCTAGATTCCAAGAGCAACGGGTGCTCCAGCCAATGCAAAGAACTACCACCGCTGACCAGAGCTTGACACGTAGGAATTTTTGCACCACTTGCTTCGAACAGGGTGACAATTTCTTCCAGTACCAAGGAGCTGACTTCTGAAATAAGGGAGAGTTTAGTTAACATTTTAATATGGGGTGAAGGGGCCCCAGAAAGATTTGGATTTGGCTATAGTGCAAATATATTAAGGAATGACTTTGGAGAACCGAGTAACAAAATTACTTCAATGCAACTTAACTCACATTGAGATAACAAGGCTAGTTTTCCCATGTATGAAATGAAAAGGGCAATCCTGTCATAAGAGAACTTACAAGTACAGAAATATTCTTCTTCTCCCCTTGTTTTATATGTAACAATATTTAGCCCATAAGCAGACCAGATCATCTGAGTCAATTAAAATAAACTCAACAAAAAAGCAGATTAGATTCTTGCTCTTCCCTATATTTTACCCTAAGCACCACATATAGAAATTGAAACACTAAAGTTCCAGGGGGTCAATCTTTAACAAACAAAATTATTTTTTAAATGGAGCATGGAGGAAACCAAACCTTTGAAAATATCAGCCTTCCAGAGTAAAGACTAGAAAGAAAAGCACCACCATGTGTGATGAATCTCTGTGATCAGTGAGTCAGCAACTTCTCCAGATCTCTTGCTTGCTTGAATTCCTTAAGATGTAGCAAGCAGCTCTTGGCATGGAACGACTGTCACATCATGTGACGACCAGGGAAAGGTCTAAAGGACTACATCACTGAACTCGGATAAATATTACATTAGAACAGTGCTCAATATTCAGTGTCATTAGAAATCTAGTCAGGATTTATGACTGAGCAAATGTCATTAATGCAGAATGATCAGTTTTCATCATTTTTTTTTCAGACAAATTTTTCTTCATATCTAACCTAATTTAAAGATTAATGTGTGTCTTGAAATAAAATGAATTTAACAATATACACCGAAGCTGAGCTTTACAAATTCCTAGGTACCCCGTTGTTACAGCATTTTTGAGAATTCTCCGAGAATAAATTAGATCACAACTGTGAAGTCCCTCAAAATCCGTCAAGAAGCCCCATGTTGTTTCCCACTGCATTCCTCTGGCACCATCAACACATACATTCAATTTTTTCCTAGAACAAACTGATAACTCTGGCACAAATAGCCACATATTTAACTAGCTGAATTTTCTATCTGCCCATTTCTTTCTATTTTAAATTCTATTATTGTTTTGATTTCGCAAACTAGAAAAAGAAGTCAAATCATAACGAACATCTGAAAAAAACAGGAATGACCTTCTGACCCTCCAGGACTGAATTAGCAGCTGTATACGCCTACACAGAAGGGAACTCTATGGTATGATTTACACACGATGCAAGAGGTATCTAGAACAGGATTTCTTAGTTTTCTGTTCTTTAGGGTCCACTTGAGAAGACTAAAAATCATGAAGGTCAGACAATTCATAAAATAATGACAAGTATAGGAAACTATCATTGAAAGAAACAATTTGTGAGAGAAATGTTTAGTAAGAAAAAATAATCTATTACTTATAAATTTGTTTTATCTTTTTGATCTTTTGCAACCTTTTTCAATAAAGTTTCAGGCTATTTGTCTCTAATTCATTTTCTATTGTCACACTGGAGGAAAGGAGGCAGGAACAAGGTATGTCCATGTCTCTTCAAACTAAACCATTAAGGGCTGCTCAATAATGGCAATATATAATTTTATTTATTACTTTATTTTTTATAGTATTATAAATATGTATTTAATTAATTCTGATTATATGTCATCAATCAGGTTAATTCTTAGCAATGACATAGATATGGAAAGTTCACATGTTGTATTAGATCATAAACTACGGTTTATGAACCACAATGGTTGAATTCCTATCAGGTTTACAACTTATTATGTTTTAGCACCATGCTGAGTACAGTATAAATTGTGTTAAGTTTTTCTACAGGTTGCTTATTTTGGCTTTGTATGATATGTGAATGGGAGCACAGAAGTCATAACTTGTTTTTATAGCAGTGATTCTCATGCTTGAAACCATGGTTTAATGTTCAGATATAGAGACATGAAATAAAATAGAAAAGGGCTTCTGGGCTTATGGCTGAATTCAATTTTCCACCAAAGCAACCCACAGAAGTGCATGAAAAGAAAAAACTGAAGAAAGAAGGCAAATAAACTAGGAACTGGCTGAACAAGTTCATTATTTTGCTTATCTGCAGGACTGATCCTGGCTCAACAAATCATAGTTCAGGACAATGCATGAATGCAGCCAATAAGTAACTTTCATATATCAGCTAAATGCTTTGGATACAGATGTATAGTAAAGAAATGAAGCTCTACCAACAGTTATGAATTCAAATTCTCTAATAACAAGATTCTACTTGAAATATAATTGTAGTTTGCTGTAAGACTTCTGAAAAAGTGGAATATACATATTTTGAAAGGTGAATAAGTTTTGTTTGGATCAATGTTCTACAATATTCAGGAATTTATTTCAAAGTTTCACTGGGAGCAGTAAGACAATATAAGGGGAAACTGTAACCCAAAACAAAGTACAATTACTATCAGACAACTGGAAATTATACCAAGACATTTCCTGACTTTAAGGTTTTAGGAAATTACTCATCCAACAAAACATTATAACACTGGAAACATTGAAGGAGATATTTGAAGAATGGAGCCAGAAACTAGTAAATACAATATCAAAACTGTCAGTAATGATGTCTGCTTCTATGGATAGACTATGTCCAAAAATTAAGGAAGGAATGACAGATGTAGGAAACATTATTTAACAAAACAGAGAAAGTACCAAAATTGGAACTACAAATGACAAGCCAAAAGAATGACTTTGAAAATGATGTTTTACTGAATATACATAAAAAACTGACTGCAGTTTTAAGAATGAAAAGGGAAATACAAATGATGAATCAAGGGAATGATTTGGAAAATGCCTTCTGAGTGGATCTACAAAAAAGGCTTGTGAAAGCCTTGAAGAAATCTGGGTGATGAGATAAAAAAGAATTGAAATCAAATCCCAGGACAATATTTGAATGAGTTAACCATAAAAGAACAGAATATAGAGTTTATTTGTTTGATCAAGGTTGAGATAACACAATTAGTTCTTGGAATCCTTTCATGGAATTTTTCTGTCACCAGGGTTGAAAAGTTGATATTTTATGGATTTATTATAGATAAGGGATGTCATATAGGAGAAAGAAATATCTATTTAACCTCATATGGGGTGAAAAGTTAGTAAATGTGTTTATATCCATTGTGATGGAATCCTGCTTTATTTAATTATTTTGTCTTGTCTTTTTTTGCACTTGATTTTTCTTCTCTTCTCTTTCTCCAAGTTCAGTTTGTGATAGTATTTACTACTGCAATTAAAATTATTAATTAATTTTAAAGGAAATTATTCATGAAGCTTTGTTTTTGCAACTGTGGTCTGATTCACACAGTGCATTAAGCCAGAATATTCTTGCATAGGGTATTGCATAAACTCACTATTGTAATTTATTCAAATTATAGTTTGGCATAATGTGGAAAAGCTGTTACTTAAGAGATAAATCCAAAACTGGAGTTCAAACCAAATACAGTATTCAAGAATTTGCAATAAAACTCTTGAAATTACAACTATCAAAAACCCTTAATATGAAAATTTATACTAGTTTTCTTTGCAAGCTATAAAGAAAAGCACTTCCAAAGAAAACCCCTCTGAGTAAACACAAGCTATGGATAGAAGTATTGTAATTTTAGCCACATGTCACGGTAAAAAGATGTGCATGCATAGGGAAAAGTTTCATGAGGAAAAATAGGAAATGATCATCGAAACTGGGCATGAACAAAAAAACAATAATACACAAATATTTGTTTAGGCGTTTTAAAAGATAACACATCCTTATGAAAAATTAAAGCTGTAAATGACATAATAGCTAAATAAACATCACACTAGATAGCAGAATGCAACAATGAAATAATACATTGCTTTCACATTCACTTTGTGCACT
Organism: Pareas carinatus; assembly: GCA_032468095.1. Taxonomy (NCBI): domain Eukaryota; kingdom Metazoa; phylum Chordata; class Lepidosauria; order Squamata; family Pareidae; genus Pareas; species Pareas carinatus. Next base: position 270,824 of record JANHFO010009111.1, on the reverse strand, counting down.
TCTCACAGGCTTCTGATTGGCTAAATTGCTTGACCAGATTGGCCTTTGACATGATTCAGTAAATATCTGTGGTATTCTTTGCTTACTCTTCTCAACCCAGTGTACTTTACATAAATTATATTATGTTAGGATTTTTTTATTCCATCTTTATTACTTTATAACCAACTCAAGGCGGTGAACATACCTAGTACTCCTTCCTCCTTCTATTTTCCCCACAACAACCTTGTGAGGTGTGTTGGGTTGACAGAGTGACTTTTCCAAAGTCACCCAGCCGGTTTTCATGCCTTAGGTGAAACTAGAACTCACAGTCTGCTGATTTCTAAGCTAGTCTAACCCATAGAACCAATACAAATCTTGGGCATGACAACCAATAATTAAGGGGGATGTCAATCAACGTATTAGGAGAATCAGAATGAAGGAGGCTAAACTATACACTTGTCAAATGCAAGCAGGGTTAGAATTTACTGTAAACTGAGACAGAAAAAGCAAAGTAGCAATGTATGGACACACATGCCAAGACAGTCAGGCACAGCTTGCAAAGCATCCACACAAACCTAGAAAAAATCTGCAGTTAGTTTAATTATTTGGAAAGAGCTGGTTGGTGTGTACTTCAGTATGGTGTGAAAAAGAACTTCTGAATGAGTTCCATAGTCTTAGGGTCAGGTAAACTATCAGATGTCACCTAGCAACTTTAAATACAGCTAAATCTTTTTCAAGACCTACATTTAACTATAAAACAGCTGAAAAATGAAGGTGTTGGCGCTATACCCATACTTCTTAGACAAGCTTTACACAGTTGATACTAGTTTTTCGCACAACCTGGCGGACATGTGATGCTGTATTCATCAAAATTTTTCAAAAGGTTCCTAAATTTGTCTGACATATCTAGCAGTTCACTTATGGGCACAGTATGAACCTACTGTCTAGAATCATTACTTAAATGTTAGAAAATATTTTATAGCACAAACAGGATTTAATCCAATTTGCTTCCATTTGACAGTGTTACAGGTTAAATATTAAAAGTAAACTATATCATTCCACAAAAATAGTGTACAATAACCTATTTAGTATTAACTAAAGTGAAATTAAAACATTTTAATTAAAAGTATTATGGCATTATTTCTTTACCAGAAATATCTCAAAGAAATAGAAGAAACTGCCAGAATGGTTTCTGTTGTGAAATCTTTTCTAGAAATTATTTTAGGAAGTCTTCGTTTTTTTTCAATGAAGTCATTCTTATAAGCAAGGTCAAAGTCCATTCTCTTATTCAGCAGAAACACAGAGACTAGCATATTTTGCCTTGAGATTTTGCTATATCTGCTGCAACAGGCTTCAAAACATCTTCTAGGTGATTTAATCAGGCACAGGTGATCCGATTAGGAAGCGTTGTTACTAACCCTGCAAAGCCATTACATACTGACTACAAGCCAGAATAACAAGAATTTATCAGCCACATTCCAGTTAGAGCCAAGGTAAAGACTGAAATGAAAAATCAGTAAAAAGATAAATATTTCAAAACACCCATGTTTTGAACACACAAAACACACATTGGCTGGACAAACAACTGAATTAATAATGACGTACATATAATGATATACATATATTCATCCCTTCGGGGAAAAGCAACCTTATGCAAAATGTAGGAAAAAAAGAAGCAGTAGGCAAAGAAAGGGGAGGGGAAGAGAGGGGAGAGTTGACAAGATTTATTTGACACTGGCATTCACTATACCTTTTCTAACCTTGGTTCCAGTGCATCTATACAATATTTCATAGATTGACTTTTATTTAAACTTCTCATATGTTTTTCAGGATTCCATCAAGTTTGCTTAAACATTTCTTTTATCCATTCCTTTCTCACAATTTATTCCATATTTCTTCAAATATTTCTTTTGTAATTCAACCCTCATTTATTCTACCTCCATGATGAACCTCCATGTAATGGTCACTCACTTTTGTACTGAATTCAGATTCATTCATCACTTGCTCATTCTTAAACATCTTTCTTTGGTATACCCTACACAGTAAGATTAGATTACTTCGATATCTTTGTATGTTTCAGCTCTCATACTCAATTCTCACTCCTAAATAGCAAACTAGGCAGTCATTTTCGCTTATTAGTCCATTTCCCATTTCCCATATCTGAGCATGTGTGCGTGTGCACATTCACACAAAACCTTTGAAACATTTGTATATCTTAAAATTTCTCCAATGTCCTACCATAACTCCACCCACGTACCCAACCCACCAAGATATATAAGTTCATCTACCACCTGCTGAATTTGTTTCACAATATGTGTATACAGGTAGTTGTCAATTTATGACCACAATTGAGCCCAGAATTTTGGTCATAAGTAATTGTTGTCATAAGCCAAGTCACCATGTGACCAGACTCAATTTTTAACCGTATTTACGAGTTAAGTGACTCCCTGCAGTCATTAAGCGAATCACATGATACTTAAGCAAATCTTGTCAAAAGTCCAAAAACAGCTTATTCAATGGCTGTTGCTTTGCCAGAAAACTGTCACAAAATATAATTGCAAGCTGGATGTTAATGGGAGGCAGGTAGTAAGATGGTAGTTATAACTTCAAGAAGTCTAATTTTTGAATATTGTAACTCTGAATGGTCATTATGCAACTGGTCATAAGATGAGGACTACCAATATATCTTTCAATTGTTCACCCAATTTATTCTATTAAACTGGTGAAATTTAGTTGACCTGAGAATTTTATATCCAAATATGTCATAACCTTCATACAGCCTGTAAGCTTCCATTGCCTTGATTTTTACATAGTATCTCTGTATTACCCAAGGAAGCATAGCACATTGAATTAGGAAAGCAGACTTCCGGTTCCAGTTAGATCCGGTGGGGACGAGAAGGTCAGGGCTCTGATCGTCGAAATCCTTGTCTCTTCCTGTTTGGGGGCTGAAAATGCCCTAGGATGCCCCGGAGAGGCATCTGAAGAAAGAGTGCTCTGGAGGAGGCCCCGTTTCTCTGAAACTGTTTTTTTACTCCAAATTTCCAGAGCGAAGAACGGCGCAAAGCGCCATTTTGGAACCAACTGGGATGCGTGGATTAACACCAAGTCACAAAGGGGGATGGAAGCAAGAGGATTGAACCCGCCAGTTAAAGACTACTAGAGGTATGACTAACTCCACGAGGATGAAGGGTAAATAAAAAGGAAAAGTAAAGTAAAGTTTATGTGCCCGGGAACATTGTGAAAAAAGCGGCGAATTAATAGTTTGGAAAGTAACGATACCAGGAAGAAGTTGCTAAACGGAAAACTGAATGATTGGAAGATTTCAGATACTGACAGATTCTAAGACTTTAAAGACTGTAATTTGTGAAGCTATTCCTCTCATTGGATTTAAGGGGAAAGTATGCTGTAATAAGGAGGGGAACTGAGTGAAGGAGAGAGCTGCCGAGT
>JANHFO010009111.1:220159-231519 GCA_032468095.1 Pareas carinatus | reverse complement strand
TGAGTAAAAAGCTTTTGCATCTCACTGCAGTCTGCTTGTGCTTTGCTGCTACTTTCTGGTACAGACACTTCTGTCCTACGCACCATCCTTGTACCCAAGGAACCTGTTTGTAGCCAACACTGGTTACAAGCCAGGGGTGTTCTGACACTAGTACTGAGAACAGGAGAAAGGACAGGCTGATATAAAGTGAGCATGAATATCTGCAACTATCTTACATTCTTCAGGGAATGCAATCAGAGAATAAACGTCAGAGATTTCTTTGAAATTGGATGTCTGGGAAAAGAATAGTATGAGGCAAGTCAGAGTGGGCAAAGGAACCCACAATTTATATGAAAAATATTTCTCAAGCCAAGGCATGGTCTAGGACATTGTTGGCAAAACGATGGCACAAGTATCAAAAGTGACATGCCATGTTTTGGGTGACCCACCAGGATCATTCAGGATCTGACAACTATTCTCAAAAGCATGCACCATTCTTGCAGTTTTTTTTGGGGGGGGGATGCTGGGCCATGTGGCACACACCATTCCCCAAGGTTCACACCGCTTGAGGAGTGGCACATGGTGGCCTTTTTGAGTGGCAGTAGTGGTGGTACTTGGTCTGAACTCAAGGCCCAGGTCTCAACTTTAGGCTCGCCCTGAGCTGCCACCAAGTATCTCTGCTCGGGGTGGCCTAGATGAGATAGAAGTCTCTCTCCTCCTCTCTCTCTCTCACACACACACAGAGAGAGACAGAGACAAACAGACAGACAGAGACAGAGAATACCAGCAGAGTCAAGCTAGGCATTTTCCAAATTTTTGACACGACAAGCACAAAAGGCTTGTCATCACTGGTCTAGGGTTTCTTGATTAGCCGGTGATGCAGGGTTAGTTGTGATCCTAAATTTTTGGAAAAGTTGTGGAATGCAGTGGGAAGGGGTGAGCCATCTGTTAGAATGAAAGTCATTCAAGCACACCATCACTCTCACTCCAAAACAGAAGAGTAATTTGACACAGAGTAATTCAATACTAATGTGAAGGCAAACTGCTATATAGGGATGAACCTCCTTACAAATTCTGAAACTGGGGGAAAGGGCTTTGCAATTAAAATGATACGCTTGACTTGGCAATCTATGACTGGTTTAGTAAGACTGTAATCTAAAGCTGATCTTGTCTTTTCTAAGTACAGATGGACATCTGCATGAACAACTGCAAGCCATTTGGGAACAATAACCACCAAAAACAGATCAGCCATGTTGCTATAGTAATATGAAAACTTTCTGCATGGCCCTAAAGCAAAACCTTTGAGGAAAACAAAAAGGATTACATTCATTATATTTGTATCATTATCAGTAAAAGTAAGATAGGAGTTTATCAAAATAAGGCAAAAGTTCAAAGGTGGAAAATCATTTCAACTGATAAAAAAGTTCTGATCTGGAAGATTTTTGGAATAACCGTGGATGATCATTTGTCCCATTTCAGCCTATTATTGTAAGGTGGTTTTGGTTCCTTCCTTTTGGTTCCTTAAACCCCCAAAGCAGCTTGAAAACTCCAGAAACAACTGAATGAAATCACTGCTTTACTTTAAGATGCCAAGAATGTGATACCAGAAAATTAACCTACTGCATGATGTTATAGGTCAGAAGAATAAATTACCTCCCATCCTGATTTCATACCGCATTCATCTGGCTGTCTGCAAAAATCCGATTTGTTAATGTGAAGTGTTGAAAAGTCAGCCAAGCCCTTTTTCCTTGGCAAACCCTGCTGATGTGGTTACAGGGAGGGTGAGGTCAGTGTTTCCACAAACTGACCAAGAACCCACCCATAAGCCCCTGAGAACCAGAGCATCTCAAAAAATAAATTAGCTTCACAGCACTTCCAATTTCAGCCAAGGTAGAAATAGCTCACCACAGCAACATCTGCTGAAAAAGATACTGTTTGAATTGCTGGGTGTGGAATTAATTTTTCAGCAGTGTGAACTATGTTGAAAACTGCCCATTTTGGGCCACAACACCCATTTTTGGTATACAATTTTTTTCATTTGCTAATTAACCCTTCTCCCATCGGGCCTCCTTGACTTGTGATCATTGGTTAAGCTATTTCCAGGATGTGAAAACAGTAATCCCAACACACTCAGGTGGCCCCAGGTTCATGAGGGTTTCTAATCACACTTGGCTAAACAAAGTATTACATTCAATAGGTCAAGATTTTGTGAAGGCCCAAGTCCCAACTGGACTAAAACTTTTATAATACTGCATTACTATGCAGTCCTAGGCTGCATCGACAGAGGGAAAGAATCAACATCATGGGAAGTGTTAATATCACTTTATAATGCCTTGGTAAAACCACACTCAGAACAGGCATTCAATTTTGGTCGCCATGACATTAAAAAGATGTTGAGACTCTAGAAAGAGTACAGAGAAGGACAAGAAAGATGATGAGGGGACTGGAGGCTAAAACCTATAAAGAACGCTTGCTGGAATTGGGTATGTTTAGTTTAATGAAAAGAAGGACCAGGGGTGACATGATAGAAGGGTTCCCAATACCTCGGGGGTTGCCACAAGGAAGAGGGAGTCAAGCCATTCTCCAAAACATCTGAAGGATAAGAAGCAATAGGCGAGAATTAATGGAGAGAAGCAACCTAAAACTAAGGAGGAATTTCCTGAGAGTAAGTATAATTAATCAGTGGAATTACTTTCCTCCAAAAGTTGTGAATGCTCCAACACTGGAAGTTTTTAAGAAGAGATTGGACAATCCTTTGTCTGAAACGGTATAGGGTCTCCTGTCTGAGCAGGGGGGTTGGACTAGAAGACCTCCAAAGGTCCCTTACTCCAAGGTCTATTATTCTGTTATTATCACCAAGACCAAATAAATGTTGTGTGAGACTAAACACAGAGCACTGAATGGAGTCCACGCTGGTGTCATCAAGGGTTCTGTTCCTGTTACAGTGTTGGAGACAGTCAGATCTCTTGTTCTCCTTCAAGCACTCCTCGTGTCATACCTCACTACAATTTGAATAGAGGATGCAAGTGCTCAGATACACTCCTTATTTCATAACAACACAGAAACATTCTTAAGTTCAATAAAATCTAAGAGAATCTCTGTAAATGCTGACTCTTAAGTAGCCATGTCTTGCTCAGGCAGGCCATAAAATATTCTCTATCTGATGTACTTTATTTTCCAATATTTTCGTTTCCATGTTCCCTTCATTTTCCCAGTCCATGCTGTTCAGAGCTGTGTTGGATGTTGTTGTTAAAAAGTACTGAAATAACATTAGCCTACATTGTGCTTTTTCTCTGGAAGCCCTTGACCATCTGCCTCTTATTTCCATTTTAATCTCAGAACGTTCAACGGAGCTCCTGAACCGGGTCTCCCCAGATGCATTCTGATACTCTAACCAGGTTAGGGTTGTCCAGGGCTTCTGATTCTAGTGGGAACAGGCACTTGGAGAACATGCAACAGCACAGGCACAGGATTTGCTGGCAGCTCATGAAAACAGGTACAGCGATTTCCAGGATCTTGGAAACCACAGATATGCGCATATTGTACCTTTGTGACAAATCTCTGTGGCTTTAAATGGATTTTCCCACATGGCTCTGCCAGACAGACACCAGCTTCATTGTTTCATTCCATGAAGCCACTAAACAAGCCAGTGCCACGGTGCCAGCTTCTTTCTCTGTGCAAGCATGATATCACTGCAACAAATGTATAAAAGTGAGATGCAATAAATGGACAACTGCACTTTTATTGTGCTAAAAATAGAAGGAAGGAAAGGCCTTACTTCTTTAAACGTAATGTGCTCACTGCTTTTAGTGCCCTGATCTTCTGTCAAGGAAAGTGTGGCCTCTCCCAAGATACTATCTGAAATCCTATCCCCCATCCAAGGCCAGAAACAACGTACATTACAACCAGGTCTAACAACTCAGTCTTCCTTCTTTATTGCACAGCCCTCCAGCAGTGGAAGTTTGGCTGAAAAAATTGTGAGGGACAGAACGGTTCATTCATCACCTAGCTATGGTTTGTTGACTGAGCCACATTGGCTGGCTTCACACTAACCTACAAAACCAGTGTTTACAAAGCACAATGGCTGGACACAGTTACAAACAAACCACACTGATGTCTTAGAACAAGGTGAACCTGGCCTCCTCTCAATCCAGTGGAAAGAAATGTTCCACTGTTTGCTATCCACAGTTGGCGTCTAAAGCTTTTCCATCCAAAAGAGAGATCTGGGGCATTATGGGGATAAAATTAGTAAAAGGTGAGTATGATTTCAGTATGATTTCAGAGGGAGAGGATTAAACTCTGGCACTCTTTTTTTGTTGCACTGTGCTCTGCTTTTTATGGGTGTCTTGAAACAGAAAAAGATGTTGTTCCTTTCCACAACACAGCTGCACTGTGGTGCTGTGTGCCTAGAAATTTCATTCGGAGAAGAATGCTAGGAATCGTCTGTTAATTTTTCAGGGTATGTTCCAAAAGACAGCATAATCCTACCGCCAGAAAGGAATACACAATATTTTATATCAAAATTAAAAAAAGCAGCCTTCTGACTTTTGTTAAGATTGATAATGAAAAACATTCTTGACTATTGTCCACTGTCCCCTAATCTTACTGAACAAGTTTTCATGCACTTGGTACTAACAACTCTCTCAATCCTTGACAGATAGAATTTGGACAACGAAATCAAACCTCAAACCTGCAACAATGAAAATCTATCATGCTTGCTTTTACTCTGTCTATTATTCCTGAGAAATCTTGCACACAGTATAGTAAAGGAAAGTTGAAAAAGCAGCAAATCCGTGCTGACAGCTTTACAAATCCAATTAAGGCTTTAATCATGAACAGATACCAGCAAATATGCTAGTCTTCCATTTTTCACCCTCTGTATGGCTGCAACACGTTGCGTGGATGTTTCACGCTTCTATGTATATTGAGTTGCACAGTTGCAAACAGTTACAAAGCCAGTGTGCACAGAACCTTGGAGGGGGAAGGGGGAATCCTGCTGCCTTCCAGATGCTGATGTACACATAATTCATCACTGGTTGTGTTTATTGGGTGTTGAATGAAATTAATGGCTTCTGAAGGGCTGCTCCTGCCCTAGAATTTAATGCCCATATAACTATGCCCGACTGAGATTGTTCTCTCACGATATTTTATGGGCCAAAAATATTGTAACATTCTTTGTTTCTACAAGCTTCGACCAAAAGGCAGGTCATGTTTTAAAAAGTCGGACATCCACTGTCTAACAGCTCATTTCTGCATATAGCCAAGAAAATTGACTACAGGGGGAAAACATATCCAAGCCCAGCCCTTTATTACCACGTTGAAGCTCTTCTGAGGAAACTGTACAGGGAAGGACTTGGTATGGAATCATAATAAATTAAAAAAAGAGGGGAGGAAAGGAAGAGGAGGGGGAAGGAAAGAACAGCTGGTGCCACCATTGTCTTTCAGTAGTTACAGCAAGTGCAAAAAGCAAAATCTACAAGGAGCAGAATCTGAACGACAAGAGGTAGCCGTCTACAGAGGCCTTTTTAGTGGGCAAAAAAGGAAGAATTTGGCACCCACACATTATAAGGGAGACTAGCATAGGCAGGAAACCTGAGGGCAACACCAAAGCACAGGGTGCTGCAAAACCTAACGGGGCAGAGAGCCCAAGTTCTCCTGCTTCAAACTAGGAAATTGGCAAGACCGACGTATGCTGCAAAAGCTAAGAATTCGGTTCTCACCTGGCCAAGTAACTAGATAGAAATTTGGCTTCTTCTAATTTACTACGGAGGGTGGTGATGGCACAGGCCTCTCCTTGGGGCACAAAGCAGCAGGATAACCCAACAGAGGCCCCAAAGTTGCATTTCGGTGGAGGCAGCTGCTCGAGGAAAGGAACAGAAGCGCCGTTTAGGTCTCCTGGGGTCCCTTTTTCAAGCCAAAAAAGCTAGAGGAACGGGGAGGCGGTGCCATGAGCATCGGAGCTTGGTTCTTGTGAGTTATTCTGATCTGAAAGAAAGACAGAACAAGATGGGTCAGCACTTTAGAGCAGGACCTTTCCTCCACTCCCCCATCCTGCTTTTGGGTGATTAGAGCAGACCAACCACTATCTGGTTGCCTCTCCTCTTCACCAAACTAAGACACAGATAGGTCTCCTTCTGATCATTATAGGTTAACATAGACCTGATGGCACTCCATTAATCCATCTAGATAGAGCTTCCAACCCAACTAGTTGACTTTTAAGACCTTAATCTGAGTCGAGGTGACTTCAAGGGCCACTTAGCACTTGCCAGCCTGTTTGAAGTGATACTTAGACCTTCGGAGTGGATAATAACCCATCTACCAGGCCAATCCCTACGGGGTCTACTGTAAGTCTTGGGTAACTATTTTAGTTGCAATATGGCTGGCTTCAATTAGCTAGGAGTGGCCATTTTGAAAACAGGCTACTAGTTTTTATTTTGTATCTTTTTATTTGTTTATAATAAAACATAGTGATCATCTCCACAGAGACCTATCACCTGGGTATACAATTCACCAATCTCAGTAATATCATATATTATTAATCTTTCTAATAGATTTGATTCCTACTCCTTCATTCTTCTTTCAAGCCGTAGATAGGATAAGTTCTAAATTTGAAAATAATCTGAATCTTCTTTTTCTTTCATTCTCATAGTGAATCTGTCCATTTCTGCACAATCTAATTTTTTAAAATTTCTTCTTCTGGTGGTATTCCTTTTTTTCCAATTTTGTGCAAAAACAATTCTTGCCACTGTTAATATATGTACAGCTAACTGTACAGGCTACCAGTTTTTCTAGTGGCTGTCACTTCCTGGGTATTTATTTCTGGGAAATTTGAGGAAAAAAATATTCTAAACATCTGCAGTGATGCAATTGGAGTTGGAGTGATCATCTAGTGGGTTTTTTTAATCGAAAACTAAAAAAAATCTAACAAAAATAGTAAGCTCAGCCAGAGGGAAGGTTAATTCTCTGTTCCAAGTATGTGCGATATTTAGGCCAGTAGGGAATAAGTAACTCTACAGTTAATCAGAGATCTTGGTGGTGATGGGTGATCCTAGCTAAGAAAGGCTCAGGCTATTGAATTTGGATAATACAACAGCACTTAAACATATTATGCAAGTTACTTTCTCTTGCTCACATGCAGAAACTTTGGTGAGGAGAAAAAGCTTTAATCATATTCCACTGCAATATACTGCATCCTGATGAAGATCACTGTTGGAGATAATAATTTATTCTTCATTGCCCAGAGGATCCCTGATCAGCTGCGCTGTAAGAAAGGGGTGGTGATGGAAATGTTCTATTGGCTAGAGAGAGAGCAGCCAATGAACAGTTCAAGTTTGAGGTTTGCCGTCACATTACGTGAACTGATCTAACTTTTAAGATCACTCTTAGAGTCTTTTTTACCGACTACCAAGAGATGGATCGAACACTTCTCAGGGGCCGTCTTTTATAAAATTTCCTCTCAGAAGGCAAATGGTTGGCCCTATCTATAACTGCTTTCAAGACGGTTTTAAAAACTCGTCTGTTTTTGATAGCTTTTAATTGGTACTCATTGCTGATGGACATCTTGAAATTATTTTTTATTTGGAACAATGTAGGCTGCATATTTTTTTCATGAAATGTCTGCCTTGGTGGATTAGCTTAAAATAATAAAACCCTCTCCTTAACTGTTCCTAGAAATTTTCATATTCCAGCAGCTCATGCATTGCAAGTTTCAGATTTTACCAGAATGCACCGCCTCTGCTGTGCTTGAGCTGGTTAGCAAGCCTTCTGTAATAAGGAGTTCTACGGCCTCACCAAAACAGGTCTTCATACCCAGCACTACAAAACACAGAATATGGCCTTAGGAGGTGCTTACTGTGCACGGTGCTTGCATCCATGGCTCTCCGTCGATCTGCATGGGAAGATGCTTGAAGGTTCTGCAAAAGGGACATGAGAAAAACAGGAAGACGGCATGAGAACATGGATATTCAGATTTTGCAATTATCCAAAGAAGAAATACTGAAGATGACAGTAAATATGGGGCATCTTATTACTGATTTCCTGCCTTCATCTGTTTAAATTGCAGCTAGCACCATCCCACCTTCATATCACGTATTATCACAACAATTATCATGTGCAAGAAACAAGATCCACATGTGTAGAGTTCACTAACTACTTTCTTGTATTCTGCCTATAGTACAGGAACCTTCTGAGGCTGCTTGCCTTCTCTTGGGAACAAACAGATAAAGTCCCATGGAAATGGCTGGGAGCGTGCGTGTCAGTCCTAGATCTCTTGTAGCTGCACAACGATTCAAGGCTAATTTCCCACTTGAGTCTCTCCCCCCCAGCCTGGCTGGGAATTTTCCAGCTTTATGGTCAGCATTTCTTAGTCATTTATGGCAGATGTGGAGCTGAGATGAGACTCAGGGATAACGGTTGCCTAAGAACACTCACTAAGTCATTCTATATAATGGTACTACTGATTCAACTCAGCCTAAGAAGGATGTCAACTACCACTAACAGACATTCATTCTGAAGGTTCACAGAGGCATCTTTATTATTTCACATGTACCAAGGCCCTGTGCATGCCCCCCTTTGGGAAAGTTGAAGGAAAGGCTGTGAGAGTTCCAAAGCAGCAACTACAAGAGGAGACAATACACCCTTTGACTTGACAGCCCGCCTACCTCAGTGTGATCTCGGAGCACTTAGCCAGCCGCGTGCCTGCATTCTTCAAGCCTGTGTAGATCTGGCCCATTTCAAACACACCTTCCAGGCCCACCACCTCCACCCGCCGATCACTGAGATCTGGATTGGAGGGAGAAAAAGTCAAAGGTAGGAAAAGTCACCCCATCGTCTCAAACTTTCTTAGGAAGTCCTCATAACAATGTTTCGGAAAAGGCAGCAGAGCATTCATCTGTCTTGGACTCTTAGGAATTCTAGGCCATTTTTCATTCACCCTCTCAAGCCACGCATGGCTTTCTCTGTCAGATCTACTACAATGTAATTAGTCCCATATACAAGGCTCCAACTCTGTGCCTTCTACCTACCCTCCTGACTCACCTTGTACACAGTTCTTCAGGATTTCAGATTCAGTGATGACTTGAGGCTGTGCTGCTCCTCCAGCTGTGCTACGTGCCGCTGCCTCCCCCAAAGGTCTTTTGGTCTCACCCCAGAGGTTGGAACCCCCATGCATGCTAGGAATATTGAGGACAGCTACTCCAGAGAGGGCTCCACTGAGGTCCAGGGACTGCCCGCAGCACTTGGTGGAGACATGCATGAAAAAAGGAAGACGAGCAAGACAATAAATGCAATAATCTAAATAGTGTATGCAGAATAATCTGGGTGTGTATGCAGAAATGGCACTGCTATGAGCAAGGAAGTTCAAGACCTCCAGCTTTTTATCAACTACTTTGCCTGAATGATAGATTGCTCCAGGCTAATCGGTGTCAAATAAAGAAAAACACTTTGTACATCGTTCGTAGGAAACATGATGTGCCAGGTCGAAACAAAATCATTTTGGGCCTAATGCATGACTCTGCGGTAGACACTGCTGCAAAGAAATGCAAGCTGATTACAGGAGTGAACAATTTTTCCAACCCAGAACAAGGACCACCTCAGGACCACAAAGGAAATGCTCACCTCTATAGACAAACACTCCTTGAGCTTTTTGCATGTGGCAAATAGAGTCTCTGATGTGGCAAATTCAAAATACCAGAGCTTGTTCTTCATCCTATTAAAAAAGGGGTCAATTTAGAGAGGGTGTGTGGTTAAGCCCCACTTCTGCCCCAGACAAGCACATCCACTGGCAGGGTTTACTAGCCCAGAACCCACTCAATGACAGGACATTCACTTTTCATTGACCAGTGCAGAACTATCCTCTCTATGTGACTAGCTGTCCTTATACATTCCCAGGGAAATCAAATCAGGGTGTCAAAGGGAGTGGGAACATTTCTAGAGGCAGAGTTGAACACAAAATTACTAGATCAAAGTTTCATAGGAAGACCTGAGATTTCAGAATTGCCAAATCAGCCATGAAAAGGGATGAGACAGCAGCACCAGGAAATCCCTACCCTCTTCCACAACTGAACTAACCTGCTGTTAAATTTCTCTGGGTATTTCTCTCTCATGACATGAAATCGGTGAGCGATTGAGGCATCCTGAAGAAAAAGAAAGTGAAAAAGAGAATGTGAGGGCTGGAGAGGTGCTTTGTGGAGATGAGAGACACCCCAGCACAAGAGATAACCACGAGGCTAACTCTCCCCTTCCATTTCTTTAAACCCATTAGCACCCTCCCTAGGTCATTCGAAAACCACCACTGTCAGGCACAAGCAACCACAACCACTGGTGAACAGTTTCAAGCAGAAGCTCTATTGCTAGTCACCTATGTTACAAGAATCTCGCCCGACAGACTTCATTCCCTTGGGAACGGTCAGATCAGGTTTCAGGGATCCTGAGGAAAGTCAGGTCTGTGCCGCTTCCTGCAGTGCAAGGACTCTAAGCTTGGCCCCCTCTTAACCCCTCCTTCCTGTCTAGCTGGAGATTCCACCACATCCATCTTGTCTCTTTCTTCTTGGTTTCAGAATTACCAAATCCCGCCTCCTCCTTTCTTTTCATCGTTATGGCTGTTTATGATGGCTATTTTCATCCTGGGCCTTCTGTCCTCAGCGGCAACAGCATGCTTGCAGCAGTCCCAGCATCACTGCTGCTCTTCCTCTCTGTATACACAGAGGATAAATATCCCCTCTTTGCCTTTTTGAGCAAAGGATGAACCTTCTTTCTGGTTTTCACCTGTTCCTACTTACTACGCCAATGGAGAAATAGTTATTGATGATCTCATAGGGCACAGGGTCTCCTTTCTCATCGGGGTTCTCTGGCATCACCTGCACTGACCAGCGATCCATCTGTAGGATGCCACTTGCTTCAATATCTTTCAGTATCTTTACCAGATTCTCACCATCGTAACCTGGGAATGAGCAGAGCATTAGTTGGGGAAATTAAGGCTCATTGATTTACGATCATACTATTTGGGAAAGAGAAAAAGGCTATGAAATCTCTATCATCTGGCTTCTTCTCATCTTGGCCAGGCAATTTTCAACTAAGAATGAATCCACCCGGGCAGTTCAAACTCCTTTTCCTTACTTATATATTATCACTAGTTCATATGCTACTGATCATACTGGCACTGTTTAAAGGCAAAACTAAGGTTGTTTTCATACCAGCACCTTAAAACATCTTCATAGAGGAGATCACTTCAGGTTCTGGAGGCAACAGGACGTGAGAGAGCGAGCTCTGCCTCTCACGCCTGAAATCCGCTTCTTGGGGGGCCCGTAGGGGCCGGGCAACCCCTTTTTGGGGAGCCTGCCGTTTGAGGGCGGCTCGTCAGGGGCCACCGGCTGAATTCCAGG
>JANHFO010009111.1:146741-158212 GCA_032468095.1 Pareas carinatus | reverse complement strand
CACGATGCTGTTACAGGGTGGCTTCATTCCCAGGAGGGAGATTTCTTTGCAGAAGGAATTTCAAACCTTGTAAAACGTTATGAAAAGTGCCTCAGTTTAAATGGTGATTATGACGAAAAGTAATGTAATGTTGTAGTTTTCTAATGTGCATAATAAAAGTTCTATATCTGCGAGCATCTATCATTGATAACCAAATGGAGATTTTTTTTGTATTGCCCTTGAACTACGCCATTATGTAGCTATAAAATTTTGAGATGCTACTGAGGATTATTTTGTTTCTAAGCATTGGTATTCTACTATACTATTGCCATCAAAGTAATGTGTTGCAACAGTACAACGTTTTATCACAGACGCTCCTGATGCAGAAAACAGCTTGTGTTTTCAACACCTCAAAGACAGCAAAGAAAGCACATTCTGAATGTGCTTCCTCCACCCCATTGTTGCAAAAGACAGACAATACTCAATGAAGAATAGGAAGCCCTTTATGGAAGATAAGTCTTTGAAGTATCTTCAGAAGATGCGGATGATCTCATCTCTCCTTTAGAAGTCAGTATTTATTGTTCAGGTCTTAAACAATTTTTTTTCCCTACAGTCTTCTAAGCTCATCCTGTTTCAACTGATACATCTTGAATTGCATCTTGAAGCATTAGAGCAGAGAAGAGCAACGTGTGGCTCCCAAGTGTTGAAGCCGAGTTTCACCAGCTCTAGCCAACCAATATTGACGTCTGGGGGTGGGGTGGGGATGCAGTTCTTGCTGTACAATCGGAAGGCCTCACCTGGCCTATGCTTGCTTAAACTAAATTGGGGGCACTTCCTCTATTTTAATGAATGAGGTGCAAATACCAGCCTGCAGTTTCACCCCCTACATTGGTGGAAGGAAAAACAGCTCCAGTTCGGTTATACCAGTTCTTCACATGAGGGACCGTTGCTAGGTTTCCCCTAATAACATCATTTCAGTTGTCAGTTCCTTCGCCCACGCCTTCCTCTGCATTATCACCCCACCATTTTCCTTCCAGAATGACAAGTGAACTGAATTGAATTTTTATGATAGGGTGTTTTTTTTAATGAAAAACAAACAACAACAATGAAGTTTTACAGGCTTTGCATTTCATGAACCACAAAATAAATAAATATCTAATAACACTGACTTTTTATACTTTTTTCCCTTCAGGTAGCTTAGAGGCTTCTATTGTCTCTCTTCCTCGTGTTCTGAAGAAACAGGACATCTATGGCCAATGTGAGTTCACATTCACATGAGGTGTGACATCTGGCTTACTCTGATTACAGGACGGAGCATACTGTTCCGTTTTTGCCCTTCAGCCTAGACTAGGGCCATTGCAGGCAGTCACAAGGTGACAAGTGATCATTTAGCAGAAAAGAAATTTCGCTGTCCTGTAATCAGGGCAAACCAGGCATCACGCCTCATGTGAGTCTAATTTTCCCTGGTCCAAGCCAACAAAGTGTGAGCCTGTAGCGTAGTAACTAAGGCAGTAGTCTAGCATGTAAATCAACCCAGGTTTGAATCCCAGTCTGGTCACCCAGCTGAGGTTAGGGTATGGCTCGCTGATGAGAGCCAACAAGCTACAAATAGCCATTCGAGTCTCTCTCGCTTTTTCAGTGAACCTTCTTTCTTGAGTTTACATTGCCTACTTTGCCATAGGGGATTGAAAAACACTTCTGTGTTAGCTATTGACAATACTAATATTGCAGTCTGTGTTCTAAGCATGCAGTTACATGTCTGCATTGATTTCATCAGAGCTTCAAAACAAATATTCTACTGTGTATTTTCCAAAAATTAATTCTGTTTAATAACTGGAATTGTTTGATGTCTTGAAGCTGAGGCTGGCACTTAAGAATATTATATGATGTATGTTACTCCACTCTGACACGAAAAGTCTAACGCCATATACAGTATGACTTTTATTTTCTGTGGTGTTACAGCTTAAAACCCCTATGTGCATATCAAGCATTGTGGAGGCGGTGAAAAAGCTAGAACGTTTGAATCTTATACATAATAAATGTAATAGAATACATTTTTATCCAACTCCTATACAGAGCAAGATTATAAATATCTATGTCTTTGCCTCTCTGAATCTGATTGAACTATTGAATTGCAGCACATTATTCTAGAAACAAAATAGCACTGGAGCCAGTGAGTGCATCACTTCCCCTCTGTTGGAGAGGACTGCACAATACTGTGAGTCAAGAGGATAAAGCTGCACTCAACCAGTAGTGAATTGTCTCACATTTCCATACCTAACATTTAGAAATGCATCAGTTCAGATCACAAACATAGATGACTTAATATAAAATGCATCCATTTTAGACTTTTTCTGCCCTCAGAAGACATTCACAAAGTCACGCATGAGTCATGATGTCAGCCATACCAAGGGGACCAGACTGTTACCTGACTGTTACCTAGGCAGCATCTCTTTGCCCCATCTCCTCTTTTCCCACCTGCCATTACACACGATACTCCCCGGCGTATGTAATGATGTCACAATGCAAGCCCTACCCTTTCATAATCGCATCATGAGGTCACACGCAAATACTTAAAGAACAGATTTAGGTCCCAAGGAGAAACTCTGTCCCTTGCACCCCTCCAATATCATGACTACTCGGGGCAGAAATATATCAAAATCTCACCCGCCAATCTCAGTTTCTTAACAATTTCATGCAGCTATTATGCTATCAGGAACGGTATTATTTTACCAGACCGTACAAAAACCTACAGTGTATTTTATTTTTTAGCAAACTTTTGCAAGGCAGAATGCAATATCAACAAAGCAGCAATAAAAACAAAGCTAACTAAAACAGCAGGACAAAATAATGAAAACATTAATGAGAAGCAATGAAACATCTATTGCAAAGCCACTAAATGTCGGTACTTAAACCAGTTTAAAAGACATTGTGGAATTGGAAGAGTTAGGTAGCTAATGGATGCGGCAAACAGTATGAATCTGACAATTTTGTCTTAAGTTTGGCAGGGAAGAAGGAGTGAATGATTGCAAGTTATTCATAAAAGGCAAAAAGCGAGAGTAAGCAGCTGACTGTTTACTGTGATAGAATGTTTACTAAAGATGGGAACTGAACTGAAAAATGTTGATGTGCAGAGGCTTGGAGAAAAAAAACTTTATTGCAAGGCATGAACATTTCCCAGAAGAAATGAAAGCAGTTATACGTAAGAGAGAGCTTTCCCCCACTTTGTTATGTGGAAGGCAGAGTTAAGTATATTTATTTTTATTTTTTATTTTTTTATTTTTATACCACCCTTCTCCCCGAAGGGACCCAGGGCGGTGTACAGCCATCTAAAAAACAATAACAACCACAATTACAACAAACAAACATCACAATATTAAAAACAATTTAAAAGATATAAATTAATATGGCCAAAAGAATTTAAAAGCCAGAATATAAATCCAATTTATAGCCGGATCTAAAAATTTAAAACGTATATAAAATTTATTTCATTTTTATAAGTGGAGAGATAATGTGGATCAGGCCAGGCCAGCCTGGATAAAAAGATGTGCTTTTACGGCACGGTGGAAAGCACAGAGGTTCGAGATAATACGAATCTCTGGGGGGAGATCGTTCCAGAGGGTGGGAGCTGCCACAGAGAAGGCTCTCCCCTTGGGGATCGCCAGTCGACATTGTCTGGCCGACGGCACCCTGAAGAGACCCTCTCTGTGGGAGTGAACCGGTCAGTGGGAGGTATTTGCTGGTAGAATGCGGTCCTGTAGGTAACTGGGTCCTAAGCCATGGAGCGCTTTAAAGGTCTTAACAAGCACCTTGAAGCGCACCCGGAAACTCATCAGAAACCAATGCAGCTCGCACAGGAGGGGGGGCCACATGGGTCCTGCCACTGGCCCCCATAACCCCCCGTGCGGCCACATTTTGTACCAGTTGCAGCTTCCGGATGCGACCCAAGGGAGCCCCATGTAGAGTAGTCCACGCGGGCCATGATGAGTGCCTGAGTGACTGTCCGCATGGCGTCGCGATCTAGAAAAGGGTGCAACTGGTGTACCAGGCGAACCTGGTAGAAAGACCCCTGATGACCGCTGCCACATGGTTTACTAGGGACAGCCGTACATCCAGGAGGACACCCAAGTTGCGAACCCTTTCTATGGGGGCCAGAGACTCGCCCCCAATAGCCAGCAATGGAACAAACTGGCTATATCGTGGCGCCGGCAGCCACAGCCACTCGGTCTTGGAGAAATTGAGCCTGAGTCTATTGCACCCCATCCAGATCCACACGGCCTCCAGGCACTGGGAATCACCTCGACGGCATCGTTGGGGTGGCCTGGGGTGGAGATGTATAACTGAGTGTCATCAGCGTACTGATGGTACTCTGCCCCAAAGCATGGATGATCTCACCCAGCGGCTTCATATAAATGTTGAACAGGAGAGGTGAGAGGACCGACCCCTGAGGCACTCCACAAGTGAGGCCCCATGGAGTCGACCTCTGCTCTCCTGTCAACACTGTCTGCGTCTGGTCAGAGAGGTAGGAGGAGAACTACCGAATGGAAAGTAAGTTTCATGCAGTGGGAATAAAGTTCATAAGAACAACGAGAGAGAAAGTCAACAAGGAATGGGCAGTGAATGAATGTGAATTGAACATTTAAGAAAGACGTACCCGGGGTGATTTAGTCATACAGAAAGAATGAGTGAGGATTAAATCATTGTATCAAGAAAGAAGAGACTGAGACGGAAAGATGGAGAAAACTGTGGTTAGATGGAATTGATGAGATCTTTAAAACGAGGTGAGAAGTTTGAGAACAAAAGGCAAGGTATGAAGATGGATGTAGAGGAAGCAAGAGGGCTTATAAGGATAGAGAGCTATGGAGACACATGAGCAATGGTGTTGGTGGAAACTAGATTTTAGCTAGGTTTGTTTCCTTTTTCCTTATCTTGGAATTTATTTAGCTTACAATTATTCCTTTTTTGGGTATTTTGTATATTGTTTACCTAAAAGGAAATAGCCCTATTGGAATGTATGTATGTAGCTGCTTATTGCAACTTCCTGATTAAAACAAAACTCTTCAGCATCTCATTTGTTGGCTGATGTTTAGCACCTTGACAAAAAAAGAAACCGCAGAGCTGTTCTTTTTGAGCCTGTGAAACACCTTGGGAGCAGTAGAGCTGCCGAAATCCAAGCCTATAGCCAGAAATAGCACAAGAACAAAAGATACTAAATAGGTTGCTATTATCTACCTAAAGATCTAGGGCTTTACGCTTACCCACACCAACTGTTTCAAGCTGTTCAAAGCTACTCTAAAATTTCCTAGCCTTCACTCAGGGTTATAGCTGTGGCAAATAAGTCAAGTAAAAATAGCACATTTGCTCTGCTACCTCCACATATGCAGTCAGAAAAAAATTCAGAAGGCAGAGATATTCTAAATAATGGATTCCTATCAGGCCTCAGACACCATGAGGTTGCCTGATAAAAAGTTATTTTCTTCCAAATAGTTTGCAGAGGGAGCTGTTGCAGGCAGCATAGTTTCTACTCTCTGATCCTTCAAAGTGCTTTTAATTTGCCTGTGCAACTGCCTTCACTCCAGATGATCTTGGATTGCCCACCATAAATTCATTCCCACAGTCTCCACACCTCAGTCTTAGGATGGTTCGCTTCCTTCTCACAGATAACTTATCTCCCCAGCAGCGGCTTCATCTTGTGGTCAGCCCACTGCTCAGACAGGCTGTAGCCAGATCAAGGTAACCCAGCAGTGGTGGTTTCCCCTCTTTGCAACTGTCCTGTCTTGCAGGGAGAAGGATGGAGGTGGTTGACTTTTGGGGCTCGATTGACTCACTGCAGAATCATCCCTTCCCATTCAGCCGCAAGGCACTCTACTGTATGCTTCCATGGCTATTTCCTCTTTGGCTGCTGGAAGGATCAAAACCAAAGTTTCCTTGTCTTTTTTGCTCCACTCAGGCGGAATGCCTTCCGTGAAGTCCCTGTTTTCCCACCAGGAACCTCTGCACAACCAGTCTCAGTCTGACTTTCCTGACTCCTTCTTCTCCTGCCTGCCATCTTTCCCTGTCTGCAAGACCCCCAAGCAAAGAGAAGCAGGGAAGGGAATTGATCTCCCTATTGCCCACCTGCCTCTTATCCCTGACTCCAGCCATGCCTTTCCTGTTCCTCCCCGCCTTTGCTACAGCTTTCATTACTTCCATCCTTGCTAGAGATCATCGCCGCCACCCCCAATAACAGACACATCTGCAACCCTCTGCATCAGTGTAAGGATTTGTGCTAGGCCTGGGTGTGGTGGTGACTTGGTACTGTTTCTGCAGTCAGAGGAAGGAAAGAAGGCAAAAAAAAATGTGCCTGGCCTGGGAAGAGAAAAGCAGGCAGCAAAAAAGGAGAAGAATCATCTTTGCTCTCTTTCCACGTCTAAGAGTAGCAGCAGTTAACGATCGCCCCTTTTTTTGACAGCAGTGTCTCTACCAGCCGGATTCTGGAGGCACAGAATGGAAGGTTATGGGGGCAGCATTTCTCCAATTGACAGATGTTCCTTCTATCTCAAGCATGGGAGGAAAGCACATCAAGGAAGAGTGTGTGGATGAGGCCAGTGGGCAGGGAACACCATGAAACCATCAGTGCTGCCTCCAGCTGACCAGTTGGAGAGTGTCATATTTCTGTCACAGCCCTGCTTTCTGCAGTAAGTAGTTCCTAGTATAACAAAAATCTCTTGACCCATTCCACACACAAGACCAGGGGTTTGCAAACTTGCCAAACCCCTGCATTGCACCAAGCCCCAAGGGCTATCAGATCTAAACTAAGACGTGGGCATTCCTAAACCCATATAGATTTTTCTCTTGTATCTATGGTATCCAGCCAGTAGAAGCATTCTAATGGCAATATGTAACATTGGCAAAATATTATTGTTAGACCACTATGACTGCAGTCCGGCACAGCGTTCATAGCTTGTGAACAAGGACCACTGCCTGCCAACTTTTTCCTTCCCTTTGGGTTGCAAAAAATGTTCATTTGCGGCATGCTGTTTTCATATTCCATTTAGCCTTCTGCACAGTGCTCTTCCCAGGGACCATCCCTGGCAGGACAAAAAAAGACTTTTCTGCCTAAAGGTTGGGAAAGACACAACAACCAGACCCAAGGACAGTTTTTTCCATCACTCTGCTAAACACTCTTAAACCGTAACACTGTTAAATTAGCTAGAAGGGATATATCACTATTATCCTCATCTTTCCTATTACCTATTCTCGTATATTTGTATCTATAGCTGTTGTTTTAATTAGTATCCTAGTATGACTTGTAGATTGCTTAACTAGAATTCTATGACTGTTCTATGCCTATCACACAATGTATCTGATGGCATGATGAATGTATTTTATGACATGATGAATGTTTTTATGGCATAATGATGTGATGAATGTATTCTATGATTATGATCATAATTTATTACTTGTAGCTTATATGTTCATTGAGAGCATATGCACTGGAGACAAATTTCTTGTGTGAGTCCAATAACACATGGCCAATAAAGAATTCTATTCTATTCTATTCTATTCTATTCTATTCTATTCTATTCTATTCTATTCTATTCTATTCTATTCCATTCCATTCTATTCTAAAGCACCAACTAATGACAGTCCATTCATCTGCCCCTTCCTGTCCTCTTTTGTGTTGCTCAGAAGGACCTTGACTGGGAAGCACTGTGAAGAGTGAAATAGCTATGGAGACCACCTATGCTGCAGCAGCCAGTTCTTCCACAGTACTTCTTCTAAGGCCTGTTCGAAATGAGTCATTTGTGCCTGGCATGTGTTTTGGAGAGCCATGCCAGGCTCCATTCCTCTGTCTGACAGGAATCTAGCTGGCCTGGCTCTTCAGAACACATGGTACTTTTGATGCCTCATTCAAAAGAGTCCTCCTAGGAGATATTGGGACAGGCAGAGCAAGGTGTCAGCAGGCAGCTACTGGGTGCTCCAGAGAGCCAGCCCTGTTTCTTAACTCCTAAGAGTCTTCAGAACAACTCTGGGCTGGCGGATAGAGCTTTCCACATAGTTTTCAATAGAGCTACCAGAGTAGCCTGATGCCAAGGCTTACAGATGCTTCAGAGACATGTTCACATGCTTAATTTTAAGGGACACACATTTGAAGACATGCACAGTTAAAACCCAAGTGGCCAATGGCACAATTTCTTCCCCTTCCCTGAAAACAATCTTTCTTCAATATAATTAAGTGTAGACGAAGTACGGCAGTATTATCAATGCGAAATCCTTTTCAAGAATGCCCTGTTTAAAATAATTTGTGGCATATCAAGGGTACTTGCTGCAAAAAATTGAAGACATTGGCAGCATGTCTTATTGCACTATTTAGTTTATTTAACGGAATCATTAAACTCTAAGAAAAATCACAGCGATGCAGTGCCTGTGATCTCGTAGCAAAGAGCAGTGCAATATGTATGAATAAAGAAATTGTGGCAGAAAAATGATTCCCGCCCCCCAGTTATTATCCTAGCTACTGTACAACAGTGGAGACAAGGTCTGAAAGAAATGTCAACTGAAAATCTGGAGGTCAAGTAGCAATGTTAGCACTCTTCCCCAAGAACACATTTACACAAAGGGATCAAATTACTTGAAGATGTGACCAGAATCTTGATACTTCTTGAACTAACAATTGGGAATCTCAAGGTTTTCTCAAAAGAGTAAAAGCTAAAGCCCTCGTTACTTGCCTACTAATGTATAAATTATCTGACTCATGTGTCTTTTCTTCCTCCTCCACACAGTTTCTACCACTTTGCCATTTTCTCTACAACGTGCAATTTCCCCTTTGAGTCAGATTGGCTTGTGTACCTAATATTTTCTCTCCTCTGTGGTTCAATCTTTTGAGATGCCTGAAGATGTTTATCAGTTATGTGCTCAGCCATAGTATGCTGTGATTCAGCTCTGGAGTCTGGATAGCCTATAGTGGTTTGATGGAAAAATTGGGTTCATACAATACAGTCATGATTGATTGAATCATTTACTCTAATGGCCCAGTTTCCCGAGTTTAATGACAGACCTAACTTCCTTAAACCGAACACTTAAGTTCAGTTCATTCAACAAGCTGGTCTAAAAGAGGGTTTATTAAATTTATGATTCAGTGTTCTGCGAAAACGGAACACCAAAAGACGTGTTTGCTTTATAGTGAAAGATCTACAGTCTGAAAATGCAGTGGTGTTTTTTGTCAGCTTAGCTCTATCTCGCTGTGGTTCATAGGAATTAAAGGGATTTAATCTATTTTAATATCAGGCATGGGCTAGTCAACATTTCAGTGAACCTTAAGCAGTGTATATTTGAATTTGAAAAGTTAAATTATGCAAATGAATTAATTTGCAGTTATTTGCATGAAGTATTCAAAGGGGATAACATGGGTTAAAGAATGGCGAGGACAGACCTTACTGTAAATAAAAAGTTATTTCACTGCATGCAAATAGCTCTATGGAACAAAACATGTTACTATTCAAGTATTTTAAAATGGGTCACTTCATTTCCTGTATCTTTTTTCATATTCAAAGCAACAAAGAATATTTTCATGTATGATTTTACGTTGTCTCTTCATATAGTGGAAAACCAGGGCCAATCCTAGTATACATGTAGTCCTTGACATATAACCACCCATTTAGTGACCAAAATCACAACAGCACTGAAAAAAGTGACTTAGGACGGTTTTTCCACACAACCACTGCAGCATCCCTCATGGTCACATGACAAAAATTCGGATGCTTGGCAACCGACTTGTATTCATGACGGTTGCAGTGTTCCCTGGGTCATGTGATCCCCTTTTGCGACCTTCTGACAAGCAAAGTCAGTGGGGAAGCCAGATTGACTTCACAGCCGTGTTACTAATTTAGCAACTGCAGTGATTCACTTAAGAACTGTGGCAAGAAAGGTCGTAGAATGGGGGGGGAAATCTCTCTTAGCAAAAGCAGTGTTTGGGCTCAATTGTGGCAGTAAGTCAAGACAGGGCCAAATGCATTCGCATTAAAGGTTATACATAATAGCTCGCCTATAGTTTGTCTGGTATTTCTGATCTATGCCCACTGCCATTAGGACGAATCGGCATCAAATAAACTGTTTCCCCGGAAAACTGAGCAAAGTGCCCCTTTGAAAAATGTTCACCGTTTGAGCAATCGTTCAAAAAAAAGGGGGGCAGCTAAAAGAAGCCTCGTGTGCGGTTTTGCAAGAAAGCTCACTTCTTGAATGGAAACCGATGGGCTTTTTGATTTCAGGCCACTCTGAAAGCAGGTGGAAGAGGAAGCGCAGAGGACGCGGGAGACCTGCTTCACAACAGGCTGGTCCTGGAGAAGCAGCGTGTTCTCTGCTGAGCATGAGTCACCCTGCCCTGGCTTTCGTGAGCACCAACACAGCCTCCTCCGCCCGCTCTCCTCTGTGCAGGAGCTGCCTCGCCCAGCCCTGAGGAAAAGCAAGCAGGGATGACATTACCCAAGGGGAAAGGAAGGCAGTTGAATTCGCAGCTATGAAAATTATGAGCTGCTAAATGCAGGAGGTAGAAATGGCAGGACAAATGCCATGGAACAAACGGGCCATTCCTGCGCTGCCCCACTGTTTGCTGATTGATCAGAAGTCATTTTCACTTCCTCCTCCTCCTCCTCCTCCTGCCAGCCTTATTCCGACCTGAAGGAGAACACTCCCAAAGCATGAGGGAGAAATGGACTCCATTTACACCTATTTGTCCCACAGTAGCACCGAGTACAAAGCCGGTGACAATGTGAGGGAGAAAAGTCACACGCCCATCACGTGAACAGCTTCTAATGTGCAAAGTAATTCTCATGCCAAAAATAAACTGACTTTCTCCTTGTGAGTTTGGCAGGAGATTTTGGGGGCATCGAGTCCAATCTCCCGTGCCTTGTAGGAATCCAAATTAAGCATGGCTGCCTCTGCTTGTACACAGCCAGCAGTCAGACGCTGTGGCTTTTTTTCAGGTTGTGAAGAATGCTCTCGCGCTTCCTTTCACAACATTCCCAGACCTTTCCTTTCATCTTACTTCGTAGGACTTACCTCCCTGATCATCCTCTCTGCTTTTTACTGAGCATTTTCCACTGTTTCTGAATTCTTCTTAAAAAGTAGCCCCCAGAGATGGACATCGTAATCAATAGAATGAATCGGGGCAGATTTATTTCCTTATTTATTTATATCCTACCTTTCTTATATTTTTTTTATAAACTCAAGGCAGCAAACATACGTAATATTCTTCCCTTCTCCTATTTTTCCCAGAACGACAACCCTGTGAGGTGGGTTGAGCTGAGAGAGAGGGGCTGTCCCAAAGTCACAAAGACAGCTGGCTGTCATGGCTAAGGTGGGACTAGAATTCACTGTCTCCTGGTTCCTAGGCTGGTGCTTTATCCACTAGACCAAACTGAATGGGACAATTATTTTATTTATTTTTATTTATTTAATTCAATTTATATACCGCCCTTCTCCCCGAAGGGACCCAGGGCGGTGCACAGCCA
>JANHFO010009111.1:109721-125747 GCA_032468095.1 Pareas carinatus | reverse complement strand
TCTCTTCTCTTCTCTTCTCTTCTCTTCTCTTCTCTTCTCTTCTCTTCTCTTCTCTTCTCTTCTCTTCTCTCTTGTCTCAGATGTCACAATTACAAGTACTAAAACAAGACTGTTACCTACTTGTTCTTTGCAGGATCCTTTACTGACCAAATGTTTATTTTGCCAGTGTTGAGATGTATCTGCAAAAATCATTATTCACTTAAGCATTGGGGAGTTTGATATGATGTATGAAGCCAGCTATTGCGGCTTATATACTGTGATGCTTGGCTTAATATGTGAATTTAGTCAAATAGTATTCAACATGTCACAATTTTTTTTAAAAAAAGCATAGTTTAGCGCAATGTGTAAAATAGTCAGTTAGGATTGTTAAATTTATTGACTCTGTTGACTCAAGCATACTTATGTTTGTACTGGACTATGATCACATATTAGAATCAGTTTAGCAAATCCACCAATTTAAAGACCTCAGCTATCCTTCCTAAACCCCAGGACCACTTTTTAATGTATATTAGTTCTCATTCCAATCTCAACATTCACAGACAACATCGTTTTTGTAGAGAAAATCCCCCTTTGGTGTCAGTCAGAAATTTCCCGCCAGTGAAAACTGCATTTCCTGAGAAGAGATTCTACAGTATAACAGGGAAAAGAGGATCAAAATCTTATGCTTGCTTGGAGACAATAATCTCAAGTTTATTCAATTTTCAATTCAATTATAACTATAAAGGAGAATATTTGCAGCTTGGGGTCAAATTAAGGGGTTCTTGGTGCTCTCTGAACTTGGTTGTTTTTTTTTCAGATGTTTCATGACCCAAACTGATCATTTTACCTTGTTACCAACAACCAAGCTCAGAGAGCACCAAGGAACCCTCGTTATAACTATATTATATTCAAAGACTCATCTAATATGTCTATAAACATGGTGCTAAATCAGCAGATACCACAAATTTGGCTCCCAATCTGTTGTCAAATGCAGTGTAGTTCAGTGGTTAGCGGGCCAGATTTAGGGTTAAAGTTTCTGTTCAGTCATGAAACAGTCTTGCTTATTAATTGCTATTTTTTGTCTTAAAAAGGTGGGTGTGAGGGCTAAAAACCGAAGTCTTATAAGAATGGTGAATACATATCTGAATAGTATATTGTCATGCTATTTCCTCAGTTTTAATATTCAGGTATTTAGTTCTTAGATAACAGTCTGTTGCATTGAGATGCTGACTGTTGTATATCAACGCAAACACAAGACACTAAGTTGGTCGATTTTAGTTTCAGCTGCATAAAGGATTAACTTAATCCATTTCTTTGAGGAAGAGCCAACCGGCTTTGCAATGACACCGTCTTCACTCTTGTGAAACCATCCTCATATCTGATACCAATTTGCTAACATAAAAGGGTCTTGTTGACTTTCTGTGGTGTGACAATTTCTGGGTTGACAATAGAATTCCCAGCCTGAAGGCATCCCAGCAGGAGATTCCAGGAACGGCACTCACGATGCCTTTGTAGAGAAAGCTGTCCTTATCCAAGGATACTTCATTGACTCTGAACCCTATGATTTCTGTCAATCAGAAATATCAAGGATTATTGTAACCTGCCACTTTCTCCAGTAAAGTACAGGTAGTCCTTGACTTATGACCCCAATTGAGTATAAATTTTCCATTTGCTAAGCAAGACAGCGGTTAAGTTAATTTTGCCCCATTTTACAACCCTTCTTGCCACGGTTGTTAAGCCACTCTGGGAGTTTATGGTTCTCATCTTTTTTCCTTATCTCGTGTTTTCAATTTCTTAGGTTGAGAAATCAAATGCAGAAATACTGTATATCTGTTGCATTCAAATGAACATTGCTTCGATTTTAAATAGCAAAGTAAAATTGCGTGGTTTATTTGATTTTGGTTTAGCATATTGTCTGGATGTGCTAATTTGTGGCTTATTTCATAAACGGGGGTTGAAGAAACCATCCCTTAAAATAATGCGTAAACCCCAGGAAATCCCAGATAAGCCTTCAGTCTAGAAAACACCTCGAAAATGATAGACCAGCTATTATGTTCTTAAGCTATTCTTCTAGTTTGACTCTATGACATTTTTAACCAACATATTTCAGCCTAATACACAAACCCAATTTGTGTGATTCGGTTATGTTTCAATGCATCATGGGAACTCAGAGAGAATTGAACTGGAAAAAATGATCAATTCCACCATGGTAAGTGCACAGCAGAGGCACAAACTGTATGTATTCTTGTAGCAATTTAGGAAGCCTCCACTTTATTCGCCGTAATTCCTTTTATGCATTAAGTGCCTTTGCTGCATTATTCTTTCATCCTTTGCTTTACTCTCTTTGAGATTCCAGATTCAAAGGAATGCATAGTTTGTTTTTCCTTGCAAGAGGCACTTGTAAAGTTGATGGGCAGTGCAAACTTTGAAAGGGAAAATACGTATGTGATTTCCTGTAGAGAGAATTAGCAACATCATAGATGGACGGAATCAGTAAGGGAAAGGGAAAAGAATAGAAATTTAAAATCATAATCATACAATGATGCTTGGTGGGCATAATTTGTTTAAAAAAAACACACCCAGAAATATTCCCACTCTTGGTCCCCTTCGCTAAACATATTTCAGTAGATTCAAAAGCCGTTTCCAGCATTTTTTAGTTGCTTTTGTCCAATTTGCTTAAAAGTTTCAGCGAAGGGTTGAAAGTTACTTCACAATATGTGTACTCCTAGACCAGTGCAACATCCTTCACATCTGTTATGCAATGCAGGATTCATTACGGCATACTATTCATTGGTAGTCAGTGAGCCGAGTAAGCAAGCTGCTACTTAACCTCTCAAAGATAAATTCGTAGATGAGCAATGCCTCCAATTGCTGCGTAAAGAAATGATGAAATGACAAAGAATGTCAATGTAAAGAAATGAGGAATGAAACGATAAAGAAAAGATGGAAGTCTTTCAGGGACTTCATCTCCCCTCCATTCAGGCCATGTGTATGTCACAAATGACTAACAGAGAGGCATGTGTGGGTGGACTAAGGGGTCTCAAACTTCTGGTTGGCTGGTAACTTTGCTTAACTCCTTTGCAAGGAAAAGGAATTTGCAGTGAGGTAAAACAGCCCTTCTACAAAAGGCCTCGCAAAGCTGCTACGTCCTCTGCTTTGTGTTCAGCTCAGTTCTTTTGCAGGGCCTAATGCATTCCAGATGTGCTGTTATGAATTCACAAAGGTTAACAGTCTGCAGCCCCTTCTGATTTCCTAGTGCTTGTGTGTGTGTGTGTGTGTATAAGCAACAGTATTTGTAAGCAATAATGCCTGTGACTAATTAAAATGTTAGTGGCTGGCCAGAATAGGCTAATGAATACGTCCATGGTGAATGGGACATGACTAACCCCTCCTTGTGCCAACAAAGTTCAGCTTTGTCGAAAGGATGACGACTACAGTCATAGGAAAAGAACTCAGGATGTATCTGATAAGGGGGGAAAAAATGGAGCAGCTCACTCCCAAAGGCAAGAGAGAGAAATGTACTTCTTTATACAGGTACTCCTTGAATTGCAACCATCCGTTTAGTGACTGTTTCCCAAGTTACAAGGGCCCTGGGAAAAGTGACCTACGATCGTTTTTCACAAGACCATTGCAGCATCCCTGAGGTGACACGATCAGAATTCGGACACTTAGCAACTGGCTTCTGTTTATGACGGTTGCTGTGTCCCTGGGGGGTCATGTGATCCCCTTTTATGACCTTCTGACAAGCAGAGTCAATGGGGAAGCCAGATTCACTTAGCAACTGCAATGAGCTTTTGCTCAGCACTTGCATCTGTGCTGGAAGGTCAGCCTCGCTAGACCTTCTGCGGAAGAAAGGAATCGGCTGCATGGCTTGGCCGTTTGGTTTCTTGCTCCTCTGGAGAAAAAAAAACACTTTCCTCAACGGATTGGAATTTTGAAATCAGGGCAGGAGAGGACTTTACCCCCCAAAATAAGACCTAACCAGAAAATAAGGCCTAGCAGGATTTTTCAGGATGCTTGTAATATAAGCCCTACCCCCAAAATAAGCCCCAGTTAAGATCGTCAACCCGATGGACGCATTGAGTACTGTATTTCGCTGAAAGTAAGACCTAACTGGAAAATAAATCCTAATGCGTTTTTTCAGAATCAGAATTTATTTTTCCAAGTGTGTGAGGACACACAAGGATTTGGTCTTCCATGTACATGCTCAATACCTACATACATCCAATAGACAACTGTGATTTCAATCAAAGATACATTCATAATCATTTGTACAGTATATATAAATGATTATGAATGTATTTTTGGAGCAAAAATTAATAAAAGACTCGGTCTTATTTTCGGGGAAACACGGCGTTATGCGTTCCGAAACCCGGAGGCTTAACATGCTGGCTGCATTCACACAACATGCTAAGCCATCTAGGGATTTGTTCATTTTGAATTCATGGAAGATGTGTTTTGGGTGTCTACCTCATGATTTATAGTTTGATAAATTGTGCTAACTCAGCCAAATCAATAGATCACAGTTAGGGAAACCATGCCCTGGTCAAACCTGTTCTTGTGTGAGTAATTTCTCGAGATACCAATGGCTTCAGCTCTTCCTGAAATCTCTCTGTCCCTGATTATGAATTGTCATGTGAACATTTGTTC
Organism: Pareas carinatus; assembly: GCA_032468095.1. Classification (NCBI taxonomy): domain Eukaryota; kingdom Metazoa; phylum Chordata; class Lepidosauria; order Squamata; family Pareidae; genus Pareas; species Pareas carinatus. Next base: position 121,118 of record JANHFO010009111.1, on the reverse strand, counting down.
TCTTCTGCTTGCTCTGAGTTGGCTGCTATTCCTCACAAACAAGATGTTCCCGTAAGAGCTAAGACTTTTGGCATGTGTAGTTTTTGACTGCACAACAAAAACAATCATTTCTTTGTTCTCCAGTTGCATGTTCCAGAAGAGGCAACTTTTGGGTGACCTGGACCAAGGCCTCAGTGGGCAAGCAGTGACACAAACTGGGCATGACGATGCCACGCGTGCCAGCAAGGTCAGGAGTGCATGTATTCTTTCAGTGTGTTGAGGAGAATTACTGATAGTCCTCATTTTACAACCACAGCTGAGCCCAATTGAGCTAAACAAGACAGTTGCTAAGTGAGTTTTGCCCCATTTTACAACCTTTCTTGCCACGGTTGTTAAGTGAATGGCTGCAGTTATATTAGTAACGCAGTTGTTAAATGAATCTGGCTTCCCCATTGGATTTGCTTGAGAGAAGGTCACCAAAGGTGATCACATGACCTTGGGACACTGCAATTCATAAATATAAGCCACCTGCCAAGCATACAAATGTTGATTGCATGAGCATGAGGATGCTGCAGTGGTCATAGAATAGCTTATTAGACTTCTATGACTGTTCTAAGCCTACCACAAAAACGTATCTTATGACACGGTGAATGCATTTTATAACATGATGAATGTGTTTTTTAATGACATGATGAATATATGTTATGATTTTGATCACAATTTATCACTTGTGGCTTATATGTACATTGAGAGCATATGAACCAGAGACAAATTTCTTGTGTGAGTCCAATAGCACTTGGCCAATAAAGAATTCTATTCTGTTCTACTCGACTCGACTCGACTCTATTCGTAGAAAAATAGTCATAGGTCACTTTTTTCAGCACTGTTGTAACTTGGAACAGTCACTAAGCGAAAGATTGTAAGTCAAGGACTACCTGTAGTTTGATTTTGTTGTCCCTAAAGGAGTGTGGGAGGGCCACCTTCAACCCCAGGAAGTAAAAGGAAAGCCTGCTTAAGCCTTTTAACACCAAGGCTGAAACTGACAAAGCCAGTCTTTACATAGGTGAAATTGGCAGGCATCAGCAGCTTAATAAGAAATATCCTCTCTAGATATGACAAGTTGCTCATTCCAGTAATAGATTTCCTCATGCAAATCCCTCAACCTGAAATCGCCACCTTGACTCACAAAAGGTGAAGGCTGCAAAAAGTCTCACAGAGAATCAAACCACATTTTCCTCTCTACTGAACTGGGTCTGTTTCTCAGTAATCCCTAGAAGGCAGGGCGGGTTCGTGCATTTTCTAGGGACAGCAGGAAGACTTCTCTATAAAAGTAACCATTTCAAGCAGCAATTTCTCAGAGACCTTCAATTGTTGTCTGTTTGTCATGCTCTCCAATAAACTTCACCTTTGTTTCAAGCAACTGTCCTGTCGTCTTTGGAAAAACCAGCTCGGATCAGATCAAGAATTTCTTCCAACATGGATGGCGAACAGCTCGGTTGAACAGCCAGATGGTTTATTTCCAGACCAACCATGACTTGGTTTGTTTCTTTGACACTAAGCTTTCAAAGAGCTGTTAGTGCCATAGAACCACTGCCTCTTTATCTGAGGATACCATATGCATATCTGAAGACCTTTCCAAATCCATCTTTCATTGTAACCCGATACAGACATGGTTGAAACTGTTGTGTTGTCTCCATATGGTTTGGGAATCTTTGAATCAGTTGATCTGATTTTGTTTTCCAGGACTTTCATAGTTGAGACATTCCAGTTAGACTTGAGACTGTATTCTGTTTATCTCAGAAGCCTGTAATAATAAGACAGACCAACAGACAGAATTATCTACTCTGCTACATCTCTGCCTGCTTATGCAGCTACTATGGCACAGTTATTTATTTGCCCATTGATTAAACTATGACTCAAGGTTCTAAGTTCACAGCAAGATTTTGCATGATGGTGGACAGAACTGGGTCTACTAAGCGAGGCCAGCTACTTCTTGTTCTAAGGAATAAGGCTAGTAGGAGTTGAAGCTGCTGAACAAGGAGGAGATTAAGAGGGAGCGGGGGGAAGTGCCATAAAAACATGGTGAAAACAGAGCCGATAGGGAATGGATGGGTACTTTTGTGTTTTATGTTTCAGACTGATCCTATTTTGCACGGTGCAAATTGATTCTTTGCTACTACTTTGCTGCTGTGATGAACGATACTATGCTCACCACTGGCGCAACCATTGTCGAGTGAACGTCTTTCCATCTTTTGGAATAAAAATTGCTTATGATTTATGGTGGTGCAATGGTTAGAATGTAGTATGACAGGCTAATTCTGCTCACTGCCAGCAGTTTGGTTCTCACCAGCTCAAGGTTGACTCAACTTCCCATCCTTCCAGGGTTGGTAAATGAGAACCCAGATTGTTGGGGACAATATGCTGACCCTATAAACTGCTTACAGAGGGCTGTAAACCACTGTGAAGCGGTATATAAGTCTAGGTGCTATGGCTATTGCTATACTCTTGCAGAATTCCAAATGCATCAGCAGAATCCAAAATTTGAGGAATTCCTGTTCTTGGGCATTATCTGCCAAATTTCTCCATGTTCCTCCAGGAAGAATGCAGTATTGCAAGCTAATTCTGCCAACTGCCAGCAGTTCAATCCTGACCAGCTCAAGGTTGACTCAGCCTTCCATCCTTCCGAGTTCGGTAAGATGAGGACCCAGATTGTTGGGGACGGTATTCTGACTCTGTAAACCACTTAGAGTGGGCTGTAAAGCACTGTGAAGCAGTATATAAGTCTGAGTGCTATGGCCATTGCTAATCAGACTGTAGTTCCAGCCTCCCTTGGAACACATCCTTGTTTCCCTTCTCTGCTTGTCACTGGCAAGTGTAAAGAGTGTGAAGAATGGGAGATTTCAGCAGATCTGCTTTATCTTGGGTGTGCACGACAACTGGGAGGGACAGGCTTCTTTCTTCTTTACAGCTATTAATTACTCAAAAGAGTTTGGTTCTGAACTGGAGGCTTTGCAATCAGGCGCATTTCGGTCTTTGGCATATCTATAGCTAGGGAGGAGATTTTGGCTCCACATCTCTCTGCTCCTCTGGAAAATGCACCAGTTAGGTCGCCCACATCCTTCCCATTAAGTAAGGAAAGTATGATTGAATGAGAAATAAGATCTTCGCTGGGAATGTGAGGTTTCCTTTGATAATGTTACGTGATAGAGATTTCCTCTCTAGCCTTGAATGATTCACTCCCAGGATGTACATCTGCTTATGCTGAGAAAAGTGAAATTAAAACAAAATCTCTCCCTACGCATGTGCTTTCCTTCCTCCCACCTTCGTATATCAGAAGCACACCCACATATGCATATGCTGAGCTATGAATATGCCAGCATAACGTTTCCTAGGATTGTCTGTCGATCATCTCTCCCTCTCTAAAATACACGGCAGCACTCTTATTTACAAGTAGTCCTCGACTTACAACCGTTTGTCTAGTGACTATTCAAAGTTAGAACGGCCCTGAAAAAGTGACCATTTTTCACACTTAACAACTGTTGCAGCATCCCCGCGATCACGTGATCCAGATCCAGACCGTTGGCAACTGGCATGTATTTATGACCGTTGGGATGTCCTGAAGTCTTGGGATCCCCTTTTAAAACCTTCTAACAAGCAAAGTCAATGCGGAAGCCGGATTCACGGAACAACCGTGTTACTAACTTAACCACTGAAGTGATTCATTCAACGATCGTGGCAAGAAAGATCATAAAATGAAGCAAACCTCACTTAACAATTCTCTTGCTTCAATTGTGGTTGCACGCAGAACCAGATTTTCCTATAGGCTAACTAGGCTTCAGCCTAGGGCCTCAATGATGTATTTTATTATCTCTCATGTAATTTACATAATTTACAAACTTAAAAATGGAAGATGGAAGAGCCTCATAAGTGGAATAGCCTGGGGCCTCTTTTCAACTAATAAATCCGGCCCTGGTTGCACGCCTTAGACTATCTATATTTATTTATTTATATCCCACCTTTATCAACTTTACAAATAACTCAAGGCCATGAACATATCCAGCACTCTCCCTATCTTCCCTTGCCTTTCTATCAAGCCAAATACTCAATCTAGGGAGGAAAAAAACCACTTTGGAAAGAGATCTTGCTCATCTTCCTTAGTTTAGTGAACTCTTCGAACATCTGGCGAGAATGCAAAGCTGGAGGAATATTTTGAAGAGAAGTATGGTTGCCTGGGTTCACATGTTGAGGATTTGCACACTGTGAGGTAGAGCACCTTCGAATCACTGCCATCATGACAAATTCCTAATGCAAGTTTTATAATATGGCAGTGCCTAAAGATTAACTGAAGCTGGGCCATAATGTTGCACAGTGAGCTGTAGTTTCTTGAATTTTGGAAACCAACCATTGTTTTTGATAAATCATCTTTTATGATTTAGCATACAGTGTGAACGCAGCCCATTGTAGCACATTTGTCTAGCCATGGTTTAACAAGATGTATCAACCCAGCCTTGCCAATTTAGCAAGGTCACATCCACTTTGAGAAATTACACTGCGGTTTCTTTTTCTCAAATGACTGGGACCTTCTTGGACTCTTGGCTCAATATTTGATCAATAGTTCAATATTTCCTTTAAAGCTTTTATGGCATGGGATCAGGATATCTGAGGAACTATCTCATCCCAATTACATTGACCCATCCCACCTGGTCAGACAGTGAGGGCATGCTGCATATCCTGTCAGTCAAGGAATTTTGATTGACGGTATCTAAGAGGGGGGCCTTCTCAGCTGCTGCCCTTCCCACATAGAACATCTTACCCCCCCAAAGATGAGGGGAAACCCCACTCTTCTGGTTTTCTGGACGAGTGTTAAGGCCTGGTTTTTCCAATTAGCTTTGGGGCCTAAGGGTATGATGTAGCTCTGAGAGTAGCTGATGTCTTGAGGCCACTTCTACTGCCTTGTTAACTTTTTAGCCTTTTCAATTTTTTTTACTTTGACTTCTAGTTTTATTTGTAAGTTTTAACTTGTTCTTAATTCTGTTTTTAACCTATGGTTTTATTAACCTGTTTATATTATAAAGTTATAAACCACTCGGAGTCACTTAGGTGAGATGACCAGTGTAGAAAGTTAATAGATAAAAATAAAACACATTTCCTGCAATGTTTCAGCTCTCCTGAAACTCAGTGGCTTTCCCATCATCTGCTATTCAGCTACTCCCCTTTCTGAACTGGAGATGCCTTGCGAGCTGTGTCCCCTGCCTGCCACTCACTTAAGATCCTTGTTGCATTGCTGTTTAAGACATAAAGACTCCCCTTTAAGGACAGGCGCCAACCCCAGTGACAAAAACAACTCTTCCCATGGCAGGAAGAAAGTCTAGATAAGGAGAAAGGAAAATATTCTGATGAAGGGAGAATGTGGCGATATGTCCTTCATTTGAGCGCCTGTTAAAGTGTTCTTGGGGAAAAGCATCCAGAAGAAGCTGTTTGGATCTGATTGTTCCTTCAAGGCAGATAGGGGAAGAATAGATCAGAAAGATTTAATCAGTCCTTAATACTAGGCATTGTTTTATTCTCCCCAATCGTTGCAAGGTCCAAGGGCAATTCATGTGAACAGAAGCCAGTCCTGAAAACAAATTGATTTTGTTTTGTTTGTTATTTTTTTAAAAGTGATATAGACAGCCATCTCAGAAAAAAGTGACCCAGGGTGCTGTACAATGAAGTTAAAAACAATAATTAATGCCAATAATTATTCTTATTTTAAAAAGCAGTAAAAGTATAAAATCAAAGCTTAAAAAAAAATGACTGAATATAATAATGAAGCCACCTTACTACCATGTTTCCCCAAAAATAAGACACTGTCTTATATTAATTTTTGCTCCCAAAGGAGCACATTTTCCGGGGATGCCTTACTTTGGGGGAAACACGGTAGATCCCCCACCCCCAAATAACACTCCCCCCGGGCGGCTCCTTACCGAGTTCGCATGCTTGCAGACAGCCGGGAGACTCTAAATTCGCGCGCTTGCTGGCTCCTGGAAGCGCTTTCAAAGCGCTTCTCAGCTGTCTCCCCGCTGACTGCAAGCGCGCCAATTCAGAGCGCTGCAGTTTTCAGCCCACCCCTTTTCTCTGCACCCCGCTCAATCAGGTAAGGAGCCGCCCGGGAAAATAATATTTTCGGGGAGGTCTTATTTTCAGGGGATGCTTTATATTCCTCCGAGAGGCAAAAATGTGGGTAGGTCTTATTTTTGGAGGATGCCTTATTTTTGGGGAAACACGGTAGTTCATGGATCCCCTGGGGTCCCCAGGCCAGATGGCAGAAGTAGGTCTTGAGGGACCTTGAGAAAGTCAAGAATGATGTTGCCAGCCTCACCTCGGGGGAGGGAGGGAGTATTTTACAATGCACGCATCACAACTGAAAAAGCCCACCACATATACCTCCCTAAATAGCATAACTTGTAGCAGGTAGGTGTAACTAGAAAGAGGCAGGATCTCAGATAACCCAGTCCTATGCCATGTAGGGTTTTAAAGATCAAACATAGCACCTTGAATTGGCCCAGAAACAGACTGGTATCAGTGCAGCTTGCAAAGCAGAAGTGTAACATGTGTTGTATTAGAAACACACGTAATTGCCTGTGCTGCTGCATTTTGTGCCAGCTGAAGTGGAAAGTTCCAGATCGTGGTTCGCAGCTTATATGTACTTGACAAGATGAATGTACTTTATGACTATGAATGTATCTTATGCTTATATATACAAATGATTATGTTTATATATACAAATGATTATGAATGTATCTTTGATTGTAATCACAGTTTGTTTATTGTATGCATGTAAGTATAGAGAATATACACTGGAGACAAATTCCTTGTATGTCCAGGCACACTTGGCAAAATAGATTCTGATTCTGATTCTGATTTGGAAAATACGTTGACCCCTCTTCTTCTTTGCGGCAGCCCCTCAAATACTGAAATACTGTTATCATGTCACTCCTAATCCCTCTTTTCTCTAGACTAGCCAAACCCAAATCCTGCAACCATTCTTCATATATTTTAGTCTCCAGGCCTTTAATCATCTCAGTTGTTCTTCTCTGCACTTTTTCCAAAGTCTCAACATCTTTGTTGTGTTTAGCTTTTGGAGAGTTATCCTTTTTACAGACAAGCAGGAAGGCAGAAAAATAGAATCCTAATCCCTTTTATACAATTTCTTTCCAATATTCAACTGGGTTGGAAATGATAAAATGAATGAGTTACTTTGGTGGGATTTCCTAAGAATTTCCTGAAGGTCATTAAATATGACTGCAAAGGAGGAACGCGCATCGGAGGATGGGTGCTGGAGAGATGGTCTGCGGCCAAGGGAAGGCTAGTGGGGTTTTTAAATAGATTGTTAGGGAAACTTTTTAAGGGGGCAGGTAGGGAACTGGGGGTTAGTGGGGAATTGGGGCCTACAGAGAGGGTGCCCAGTCTGGCTGGGTGCAGGAGGACAGCATCGGAGACTGAACTGGGGGGTTGGTTCCATGGGAGAATGGGAGGAGAATTGATGTTGTCTGTGGGAGATGCATGTATGACGTGAGCAGGGGGCCGTATCCAGTGAGGGGCGTGTGCCCCGGCTATCTTCGAGCAGTGGAGCGCGCTGACCCCCTTTGCTTATCTGGGAACCTGGGTTGTATGGGCTATCAGGACCCTGGCCTGCGTCTGATGCTGTGCAACGCCAGGTCCGTGGTGAATAAAGCCCCCCTCATTTTGGAGATTGTGCAGGAGGGGGGACCGGACCTGGTGGGTGTTACGGAGACCTGGCTGGACCATGAGGGGGGTTCCCCTCGTAGAGATGTGCCTGCCAGGTTTCCTTGCATTTCATCTGCCGCGGGCTGAGGGGAGGGGCGGGGGTGGCGGTGTTAGTTAAGGAAGGTCTTGCTCCAAAGGAGACCACTGTTCCTCAGATAGCCGACTGTAAGTCCCTTCTGGTGAAATGGGGCCATGGGGATCAGAGGGGCTTGCTGATCGTGTACCTGGCTCCTTGCCACGTGACAACAGCCCTGTCCAAGCTGCTCAATGTCATTGCCGAGGTGGCGGTTGAGACTTCCAGGCTTATGGTCCCACGTGACCCCTCTCCTGCGCGAGCTGCACTGGCTTCCACATGCATTTCAAGGTGCTAGTTACTTTCTTTAAAGCGCTTCATGGCATAGGGCCCAGGTATCTGCAGGAGCACCTGTTGCCTACAATTATCTCCCACAGGCCAGTCCGCTCCCACAGAGTGGGTCTCGGCTGGGTGCCGTCAGCCAGACAATGCCGGCTGGCGACCCCCAGGGGGTAGAGCCTTCTCTGTGGCAGCCCCAACCCTATGGAACGAACTCCCTCTGGACATCCACATGATTGTTGATCTTTGGGCCTTCTGCCGTACCCTCAAGACCCATCTTTTTATCCAGGCCGGGCTGTCCTGATTCCCCAGGGGTTTTTAGACATGTGGGTTCCTCAGGGGGGGGGGGTTAGTGGGTTTTAGTGGATTTTATATTTTAAAGCTCTTAAAGCTCTTAAATGATCAGCTAACAACCTAAGTTTAATATATTTTACACTTATTTTAATATTGTATAATATGTTTTTAGATGGCTTTGCACCACCCTGGGTCCTTCAGAAGAAGGACGGTATATAAATTTAATAAATAAATAAATAAATACAGTTTTAAAGCCGCTATGATAATTGTCATTCATTCTACAGTCTCTCCTTCATCATGTCTACTGAGATATTTTTTGAAGGGATTCTTTTTAACCTCCATTTTTTTTTGACAAGGACTTCACTTTTCTGAAGTGACTATTAGCATATTAATGCTGTTCTTTCAGTAGTAGCTGGTATGTTGCATCATCTATCACTTCTGTTTCTAGGCTGCAATATTAACAAGTCCTAAATGAGATTTTTAAAGAGATGTCTTAAAATCACTCACATAAAAACAACCATTGCTATTTGCCCCAAATAGCAATTTGATAAATGCTTTGGCCAAAACTTTGAGCAGTTCATCATGTACCACTCAGACATTACGATTCTTTTTATTTGGAACAAAATGAGTTAAACCCAATATTGCATAAGAGATTTCACTAAGGCAGAGGTCTCCAAGATTGTAAACTTTAAAACTTGTGAACTTCAACTCCCAGAATTCTTCAGCCAGTATTCTGGGATTTGAAGTCCATAAGTCTTAAAATTGTCAAGTTTGGAGACCCCTGCACTAAGGTCAGCCAGGTTATCTCTTTACGTCTTCTATAAGGACCAAGCTAAACAAGTCAACAAATGTGTGAGTGAAAAACACATTTTGCTTTTTGAAGGGAAAAAGGGGGGAAATACATGGAGGTGACAGTCCTTTCAGCACCAGGTGAACACATAGAGGCAACTGGACGTAAGTAGAAAGTTAATTATTTCCTCTGTGACCCCTCTCAACTATCACACTTTCTTCTAATGAGATTTCTAATCTCATTTTCTTCTGGTTTTCTCCATGCCTTTGTCAAGGTCTTCAGCATTCTTGAAATTGTTTGGGGGGAAAACAGAACTTCAGGACTATTCAGGATCCAAGTAGTTTTAATAACAATGTCAAGCTACAGAAAGGACCACCTCTTCTAAGCGAGGAAATGCTAGCACTGAAGTCTTCTGGGAGTTCTCTCAGTTGCAAAGGAAACTCCTGTCTTTCACCATGGTGATAATCTTGGCACGGCTCCTCTTCTGGACATGTGAGCAGCCAATGCTGATAGCAAGTCTAACTCAGCTCAGTTCTCTCAAAAGCTCTCCTCTCCTGATTCTTTCCCCTTCCTCACAGGAATGGCAAAGCACTGATGCTAAGGGGTTTGACAGCCTTCTTCTGTGGCACACCTGGTGTTTGGTGAGCTGTAATCAACTATGTGTTAGAGTTTGCATATTTCTGTAATGTATTTCTAATAAACCAATTTCCCTTATGTTATAAAAAGTGCTCAGTCATAGTCATGCTCTCAGGAATATTCACAGACCAACACTTGGATAAGATCTGGAACAAAACTGAAAAAGAAACAGTAGAACATAAGCTCAGGTTTTGCTGCTTGAATCTGACTTCAATGACTGCTAGTGTACTATAGTTAATGCCTAATTACCATGATTCAAAAATAATTTTGTTGAGGCTGCCAAGAAAACTTCAAGGACTTGTCCAAGTTGTCTTGAAGAATCAAATATAACTGAACTAAATAAAATAAAAAGGCAAGAATGAGATACTCTTTTTATAATATCTAATTTTTGTAATGATGGAATCCACACTCAATGTAAAATGGAGTTAGCAAATAAGGGTCTTTTCCCTCAAATTGGAAAATACTATCTTACTACATTTCACATGATATCTTCATAGTCCATCTCACCCCAAAATAAATTCCCGAATATTTTTGTCTTCTCCATTATTGTCATTAGCAAAGTGTGGATAGGGACGTTGGGGGACTTATTGGTTTCCCCATAAATGGAGTTGGGTGGCCATAAAATTTGTTTAACAAATAAGTAAGTAAGTTAAGTATATTTTTAAGGGTATCATAGGACAGCCAGACTTTCTTTCTTTCAGGAAGAAAGTAAGGATGTAGTTATATCATTTGAACATTCAATTTGCAAATCATCTCTGAGATTCTTTAAATTGGTTTCAGTCCAGAAAAATTCTAAAACTTGAACCAGCAGAAACCTGGCTTCTAAAATAACATATTATGGCATCTGCTATTATAAAATAACAACAAATATATGATATATATGTTAAGAATTACTGTATTCATATGAACTTTGGAATATTTAGACTAAATTATGAAGAACAAATTAAAGAAAAGAAGGATATTCTGTGTCCAAGTTTCAGTTAGGGTGTACATGCACACTCTCTCTCTCTCTCTCTCTCTCTCTCTCTCTCTCTAACACACACACACACACACACACACACAAACCAACACACTTTTATAATTATTTAACTTACCAGAAGATGCCCAATTTTTCTTTATTGTTTACATTATTTTCATCACTGTTTTATTTTGCATGATGACTCTGATTAGTACATGAAGTCATGCTATTTCCCTGTATCTATAAATATAAAAGCTCATAATGACTCACTCACTCACTCTTTCACTCACTCACTCACTCACTCACTCACTCACTCACTCACTGATACATCACCAACTCTCCCAAACTATTGAAGCTAGGAATATGAAATTTCCTACATACTTTCATCTTCCCATCTAGGCACTCACTAAGAAACAATTTTTAAAAATATTATTTTCCCCCCGAGTTATTTAAGATTTATTGCCATATATAAATTCGGAATGGGTAAAGGGTTGTAATTAGGCAAAATATCCAACAACATTTGTTTTCTTTCTCCTGATTAGAGGGCTTTCACAGTCTGTTGTTTCATTTTGGGTTTCTCCCTTCACACCACCAGTAGCAGCAAGCACAAACATGGCA
>JANHFO010009111.1:34595-46225 GCA_032468095.1 Pareas carinatus | reverse complement strand
TGGCTGACTTTGGCTCAGTGACTCTCTCTCAGCCGAACTCACCTCACACGGAAGCGGGGGGGGGGGAATAGGAGGAAGAAGGAGCATTAGATATGTTTGCCACCTTGAGTTGTTTATTAAATAATAGTAAAGCGGGATATTAAATAATTCTGGACTATAAATATATAGTCCAGAATTAGGCTTGCGGTAGTAGTTGTGTCAAACACAGACATGCAGCTCTACTAACAGACCATCTAATTAATTGTTAATTCTAAACTGATGTAAGCTTGTAACTTTCTGGGGTCTCATTTTCCTCCTTTTTTAAGAGAGTCAGAACAGGAGAATTTTCACTGCAGAAGCCAGATTCTCTCTTGTCTCTTCATACTTTTGCATGAGCAACCTTTATACTTAAAGCAATAAGCAGATAAGAAGATGAAACTCAGTTTCCTGGGGCTTAAAGCGGTACGCTAGTAAGAGAGTGGAATAGCCCTGGTTCTGGTAATTGTAAAGAGGAGAAAAACCATGTCATTGAGAGTGAGTTTGGCGGCCGTGTAACTTTTCTTAAATAAATAAAATCAAATTTGATATTTATAAAGGGCTTCTGAAAACAGATTCCTTCTCTTCCCAGAATTAATAGGGTGCTCCAACAGTTGCAAATTCTGAAGTTTGCCTTCCGCTACATAGTTTAGCATAAAGCCAAACGCCGATCTCCACTTTAATCCAGTTCTGGATCTGATGATGTATTTGTTCTCTCCATCTGTTCTTCCTCCCCTCCCCACCCTCCAAAAAGAGCTGCCTCGGACAGTAATCCGGCTTCTGCTGCAGAACTGCAGGACTTCTTCAACCGCATCTTCCAAGGAAATCCTGGGCAGATGCCGAATGGGAACTTTTTCGGCACACCCCAGCCCCCGGCCCCCGGGAATGCGTCGACGCCTCCTGCCTCTTCTTCAAAAGTAGACAGTAGCTTCCAGAAGGGCGATTCAAAGCAGAAACGGCGGAAAAAAGTGCGACGCCCCTTTCAACGCTAAGAACCTGACTGAATGGGAGAAAAATCTCCCTGGCTTTTCATTAGGTAGCAAAAGGGCTGTTTTAAAAAAATTGAAAAGGTATTCTTGATAAGAGGTAAACCTCCAGGCTCCTCTGGACTCATTTATCACCCTCTAACTTCCAGCTGGAACAAAATATTCTCCACTGCAGTAGTTAATATGGATCCTGTGATACCAAAGAACTCCTTTGGATATTTTTCTGAAAGCATTTAATGAAAATAAGGTGTGGACAGTATTGAGCCTTTAAGCGTCCAATCATATGTTTTTATAATTGTCTAGCGCTCCTTCTTGGGTGGGGCTACGGAGTCCACCAGTTATTTTAGTTGATTGTTACTCTTGTCCTCAAAAATGCTTGGCCTGGAATCTCTCTTGTTTTCGTTCCGAGGCTTTGAAGAAAAATAAAAAGGTAGAGGATGGCTTAGTGCCTGGGGAAAGCGTGATTTGCCTATGATAACTTTTAGAGTGGGCAGGCAAGGAGGCCCTAATTGATCAGCTATCTTCTTATCCCATCCTGGGTGTTCTGCCCCTAGATTAAATGATGAGAGCTACTCCTTGCCTGGAATGTCCTTATGAAAAATGTTAATTAATTGCTTGCCATGCGAAGAAATTCATCTGATTATATTTTTAGTAAAGACTGGGCGAGACGAGGATGCACCCCAGTAATCGTTACTTACTTATTGCTCAGGATTATGCCAAGTAAGCTTCTTCTCCTTTATGGAGACCCAAATGTTGCCCAATTCCATTGCAAGACTACTGAGAGGAGGTGTTTTGCACTACCACATGATTAAAGAGCAAGTAGCCGCTCCTGGCTCTGGAGGTAAAATGACTCTTTAAGAGAACGATGTTCCCGATGTTCTAAGGTGCTTGGTTTGCTCTTCCTGGATCCTAGTAAGTACATACTGCTTGCCTATGTTGGCCTAAGTGTGGTCACGTCAATTAAGACACGGGTGTGTTCGGTGACAATTTTAGCTCGGATGGCTCGCTCTACAATTGTTTGACCTCTTTTACAGAAGGTTACTTTTTTAAAAGTTCAAATTTGTATGTATATACATATATTTAATACAATGTGTATTATCCTTTCTATAAATGCGTATCAATGCCTTGGAGAGGTTGGCCTGCAGTTTCATTCTTAACCCACGCACTGTGCACACTGTACACCATTATATGTTCGAGGAATTCAACCTTTAAAGATGTAATTTAGAACTTCCTTTCTTTTATCATGGCAACAGCTAGTCAGGTATTCATACTGCCATCCAGTCAGCCCTGCGTGTTCCAGACATCCCATCCCATTGAGGGGCATTAGGGTGCAGAGCTGATGGTTATCCCCTTCCTGCGCCAAGTACTTCCTCACTGTTCTGCTTTGTGTGGTCATGTGGGCGGTATATTTATTTGTTAAGTACAATGTTTGAGAGTGATTTGCTCAGTTAATGAATGGAGCTGCTTCCCTTGAACCTAGCTAATGCAGCTCACGTGGCTCTTTCATTGACTTGGTGCAGGGATCTATTACTTACAGCACCTATATGGCCCCCTAACTCAAACAAAGAGACATGTAAAATGTCAACTACAAGAGAAGTCAGCAGAATACATTAAAAGTCAACCAAAACACAAAACAGTTGCCATGCTTAAAATATACTGCAACCCAGTAATTGGGACACCATTCGTGCCTGAGAGAAAGCATGAAAATGCTGGGAGGAAGGACCAATTGTTGACTTGAGGTTTAGACTGATTTTCCAAAGGACTGAAGGGTGAGGACCAGCTATGTATCAGAGGGCGGATTGTTTGAAGCAATAGAGGCTGTCACAGAAAAGCCATTCCTCCAAGGTCCCGTAACATGGCGTTGCCTCAGCGAGAGGCCTGGGAGTGTGCCCTCCCCACTCAGGCAAGTGGGATGGGCAGATAGTGTGGGGAGGAGGCAGCCCTGCAAATAGCCCCGCCCTATCCCGTGGGGAGCTTTAGAGGTGAATAAGCAGCACATTGAATCATCCCAGAAGGCAACTGGGAGCCAATGTAGCTCACAGGTGTCACATGAACATAAGGAGGAACATCCATAACTCTGCACCGCTGGATTTTGGATCAATTCAAGCATCTGGATGATCGTCAAGGGAGGCCTCATATAAAGCGTGTTGCAAAGATGACAAAAGCATGAATGAATGAGCAAGACCCTTCGGTCCAGGAACAGATGCGATTGGCACACAAGTCAAAATTGTGCATTGCCACACATACACAAACCCCTCTGCCAAATAACTAATGCTCCCCAAACATTACGTGTGGTGATTTTTCAATCATGTTGCTAGACCAGAGATTTTTGAACTTTTTTAAGCTGTGGACTCCGAAACATGTCTTTGTTTCGGAGTCCGCATTCCCACAAATTCAACTCGTTACTAATCGGCAATCTGTGTATATTACTTTTTCCAATTTTTTCTTGACCTGTCTGAGGACCTCCTGGCAACTTGCCACGGGCCTCAAGGGGTCCACGGACCCCAGGTTGAAAACCTCTGTGCTAGATGGCAGTATTTCTACAGCAATCAGAGAATCCACAGGCAAAGGCAAGAGGGCATTACATCAAGAAAAGAGCTATATATAGAGAGCGAGCACGCGCGGGGAAACCAGCATGGGCCACAGGGTATGAGTTGCTGCTCAGTCACCAGCCTGATGCTTTCCTGACCCAACAAAATCCACTACAGCAAAGCAAAGAGAAAAAAGAACAATGTGGGCACATGGTGCAGATGACCTTAGCTGCAATCCTGAAAGATTTATTTTGTGCATCTGCAGAAGTCCAAAGAATGGCAGAATTGCAGTTATGCAAAACTATGCATGTACAGAGGTCTGCTCTCGAATTGTCAGGTGCAGATATGAGAAACAGGATAATGATATCTCACAATATGAATTGATTTTAGCCATCTTAAGCTCTTTGGCAAAGTGGAATAGAGTAGTGGGGTTTTTTTGAAACAGTGTAATAAACGTTTAGGTGCCCGTTCTTTTCTCCCTGCTTGACATCCAGGAAAAGCACAGTATGTGGCCTCATGAGAATGAGCAGTTAGCTAATTTTTCTCCCTGGGGCAGAACTCTGAATAGACCGGCAAACAATTTTCTTGCCAATTAAAGAAGGAAGAAAAAAAACATGCGTGCACCAATTGATTTCTCCAATTTGTTTTTAGAATTACACACACCCTGTTATCTGGATCATGAATGAATGGATCCAGCAGCAAACTTTGCTTTTTTCCTGGAAGATAGCTTTCATTAAGGAATAAAGGAAAGACATTTTTTATTGAGCAGCTGGCTTTTTTTGTCGCTAATCTAAATTCAACCCATTCTGAATTCTTAAATTAAAGATTTAAACTGTCACAAAATATACTTCAGTACCATAGTTATTTCCTCAGTTTGTTTAGCAAGTGGATGGTTTAGATCTGTGCACCACTAATTTTCCAGAAGGTGGTGCTCTAAAACTATAAAAGCACAGGAAAAGAAAACTGCAGGTTAGCTGATAAGGATAAGTCCAAGCTGTTTTCCTGTATCAGCTGTTTTAAGAGCATCTGTTAAGTTTATGAATAGTTTAATTAGTAAATACTCTGCCTCATTGTCATGTTCCCAACACAACAAAAAAGAGCCTTTTTATAAGACACAAAAATGAATTAAAACATCAGAAAGCCAATAATAGAATGGCAGCATCGCCTGATAAAATTTGCATTTCAATTTACCTCCTCAGAATTGGACAAGTTTTTATTCAAATCTTGAAAGTTTAGAAAGATGATGGGTACCTGTGCATATTACACTTAGCATACACTATCATTTGTGCAGAGATAATTGCCTATGGTCAAAATAGACATTCTTAAGACATTTTAATGGAATTTATATGATGAGACTGACCCTGAACAAAAGCTTACTCTGTATGTTGTGTGTATATGTGTGCGCGTAGACACGGACACAAAGACAGCAGTGGTGATAGATGGAGGGGTGCCAAGTGACAGCAACATCAGGAAGAAGGCTTATGAGAAGCTGGAAAAGTACCAGCGCCTGAAGGAGGAACTGGAGAAGATATGGAAAGTAAAGACCAAAGTGGTCCCAGAGATGGTGGGAGCACTCAAGGCTGTAACTTCTAAGCTAGGAAAGCAGCTCCAACAGATCCCAGTAACAGCATCAGAACTCTGTCCAGAAGAGTGCTAGGGACACCTGAGATACTTCACAGAACCCTCAAACTCCCAGGTCTCTGTAGAGGAATCCAGATTGAGGAAGAAGGTATAAGAAGGGACTTTTTTAAAGCTAACATCGGGCGTGTGTCCGTGCATCCATGACGTGTGTGAATGGGAGGGAAGAAGAAGCAAGACTCAGCCATTTAAGGATGTTGTTTGGACATGGCTAATATCCAGATGAGTGATTGTAACATTTACAGTTTCAACACTTTTTAGCTGAAGGGCCCAAGGGCAAACTGCCAGATCTGGGCTGCAAAAATCCAGACAAACAGTAGATGGCAGCAGCTTTGGTCTTTCTGTCCTGTAGTGGTAATTCAGATTTTCGCAGCCTAGATCTGCTAGTTGTATTAGTGACACGCCTATGTAACAGAATAATTTTAGTGGCTAAAGTCTTTTATAGCTTTGTATTTAGCTTTTATTTTTGATCAGTATAGCTGAAATTGTATTGGGCAAAAAAAAAATGAAAAAGGTAAAGTTATTTGGTAGCTGTTAAAACCACCCTGAGCTGAGTATATGCATGTACAAACACAGTAATTGCAGATCAGCAAAGACAGGAAATTGGGGGGCATTGTTCTCCAGTCCATTCAGAAGAAAGGCAGTAGCATAGTTAGTTATGCTACACTTAGAAAAAGGTCCTTGCTCTTCCACCTAACCATGTTTTTTATCTTGAATGAAAAGTTGCAGGGGACAAGTTTAGTAAAAGCATTCAGAGGATCTGATGAAGCCAAGTTATATAGGAAACCTATAGGAAATCTGAAAGTAATAAGGGTGGAGGTTCGTTCTCCGAGCTTGTGGGCTGGTGTCCGAACGTTTCCTTACCAGGCTAGGTCACATCTTCAGCAGATTTCTAGGGGGTGTCAGTGTTAATGTTCTGTTTATAAGGGCTTGGTGTGGTCAGTAGGCCTTTATAAACAGAACCCCAAGACTGATATCCCCTAGCTGAAGATGTGACCCAGCCTGGTAACAAAATGTTCGGAAACCAGCCTACGAGTTTGGAAAACAAACCTCCACCCTCCTCCTACACCCAAGCTACAGATAATCACCATGATCGCAAACCTGAAAGTAAGTCACCTGAGCTGTGCCGTGGGCCCTCCTATGCCGCTCATGTCAATCTTGAGCATGGAAGATGAGCTCTTGATGTGTAACTGCTGGAGGATCTCTCCCGCTCTTAGTTTCTTTTTTTCCAAACAGCTGTTCTGTTTCCTCACCTCAACAATGCAACCCTGTGCCTCAGACTACTCTGTTTTAGACATGATCTAGTGATGGAATCATACTATGCAAAGTAGATGAGGTCCCTGAATACTGTGTGGTTCATTTTCTCTCCTGCATCTGATGATACAAGATGAAAGTAAGAGGAATAATTATGGGATTATTGTGGACGCGGACACACACACACACATACTCACGAGTCCATTATTACTTTTACCAGTAGCTTCCAGAGAAGACTCAGAATCAGAGTATGTCTGGACACACAATGAATTTGTCTCTGGTGTACATGCTCTATACCTACATCCATACAATAGAGTTTAAACTTTTCCTACAGCCAGATGTTCCAATACTGGAGCAATGCCTCTTCAGATAGGTATAGGGATGGGGAAAGCATTCTTGTAATTGCTGGCATTCAAAAGCCTTAGTGCCCTATTGAAGCAGAAGAAGTTGCAATTCTACCCCAACTTCCACCTAGTTACTGAAATAATGGGCATTTATGGAAGTGGATCTGAAAGGCTCCAAAACCCACTCTGTTTTCTATTAGTTTTTCCCATTCTGACTTTAGGAGAAAAGGTTGTGAGGTTAACTGAAATAGTAGTATTTAGCAAACAAAGATAGTCATTTTACGTTCACTTTTTCACTATGGAAAGCAAAGAAGGAATAGGGGAGTAAAGAGTGGAAATATGCAACACAATCAGCATTACGACCAAAATATTCTGTTTTGCTCCTATTTGGGGTACCAGCCAGCTGTACCCCTGTCAAGTTGTTGATTCTCACCTTCCTTCTCCCATCTTCTCATTTTTGTCTTTTAGTTATTTCTGTTCACACTCCTTGTGCCAGGAATGCATTCGGTTCCCAGTCATTGTTTCTTAATCCCCCTCCCCTTTTCTCTCCCTACTTGTGCATACCTTGGGGTTCCCTGAACCCTGCTACGAGTGTCCTTTTGACCCTTGTGCATAGTTCAAATGCTACTGGGTCCTATTCCCTGTTTGATTGATAGATCCCTTCTTTGGATCCCTCATTCAAACTTTCTGGAGTTGTTTTCCTGAACTGGCTCTCTCTGGGGGCCAGGACAGGGGTAGCATTGATCTGGGGGGGGGAGGGATCCTCTGATTCCTCCCTAAAGTAACAGAAGGCTTCACTCATGCTCCTGTAGGTCCATTGGTCTCTGGCAGGTGCCCATGGAGGTGTTGCAGCTACCCAGTTACTCCATGACTATCTTACTACATGCAGTAAGTAATAACAATGCTCCGCTGTAAACAGTTGAGCAAAAGCCACAACTGAACATTGCCATAATATTATGCACCAGAGCATTGCACACCTCAGTCAAGTGTCTTAGGAAAATGTCTCCAGTTATGTAGGTTTTATATTTTATAGATGATTGTTTGAGTCATACTAAGAATGCAATTGAAGTTGGTCCAGAACTGCTTAACTCTAATACATTAAAGCAAGATGATGATGATGATGATGATGATGATCCATGTTGTAAGTTTTAAATGAGAAGCGGTTTTCATAGGTGCAGAGTTTCAAGTAGGTATTCACTAACACTTCTATTTCTGATTAACTTGATTTAATTAAGCCTAGTTGAATTGGGGGAGGGGGCTCATATAAGCGGATAAACAATGAGACTATCCAAAAACTTTGAAATAAGGTGCCATCATCAACTTATGTTAAGGATAGCCAATCTGACATCAGAACTGTATGAAACTTAGGTCCCACTGCTCTGTCTTCTGGCATCCTGTACATTGCTGCATGTCAGCCCTTCAACTGAAACTTCATCCCAAGAAGAGGGAAGTATTCTGGGTAGGTGAATCCTGAATCTATGGGGTTCCTATGCAAAGTGTTTTTGCCATGGCTACATGGATGTATACAATTGAGAGTTTTATTCATGGATTCACATAGTTTCTCAGAGTTTCTTCAGTCAGCTTCAGCAAAGGTCTTACCTTTAAAGCCACAATGGACTTACTACTCTGTGTGAATGTGCGGCATATGGCTGCCCCTTAAAACAATTTGGAAACTCTGGTTAGCATAGAGTTCTGTATGTGGGGAAAATAGTAGGAGGGAGTATTGCCTATGTTGGACACCTTGAGTAATTTATAAAAATAATAAAAGCCGTATAAAAATAAAATAAAGATTCTTGTATGCAGTAACTGTAAGTTCACCTGTATTCTAACTAATTGGGAAATAAAGCCCATCCTCACCACTCCTCACATCCACATTGGGGCAAGAAGCCTCCTTGTGTCTGTGTATCCACAGAAGGACTCTTATTTAGATTGCAAAGTCAGCTTTCCATTCCTTCCTTCAGGCTCTCTCTCTCTCTCTCTCTCCCTCCCTCCCTCCCTCCCCTCCCTTTATTTGTCTCTTGTCAAGCATCAAGGAATTATTTTACTGCTCTCTGTTCAGGGATCTAGCTTTGTAACAGGAGTCTGCACTGTGTTCTCCTTTGTGGTGAGATAGATCAATCTCACAGGGAATAAAATTTTCTTTTTAAAACAAAAAGTGAAAGCTCATGCTATTTGAAAAACAAAGGTGGGAAAGAGGGCTGCTCAAATCCCATATTAATTCTTGTTAGTGTGCTAATTTCCTTACAGTGTCTGCAAATAATAATTTTCAATATTTCTGTATTTGGTGGAGTATGTATATAGAGTGGTGTGGCTTTTCTAGTGTAACTTTGCTGTGAAAGTTAGAAAGACAGGAGCAAGGAACTAGGTTCAACTTTTGTAATTAGTTGCTACCTTGTTGGATGGCCTCCTTTTAGGAAGTGGACAAAGATTATACAAGGAGTTCTCGACTTACAACTATAATTGAATCCACAGTGGTGGTTGTTAGGCACATGACTGTCCCGATGTTGCAATCTTTTTTGCACTAGTCGTTAAGCAAACACCACAATTATAAAGTGAATGCTGAGGTTATTAAGCAAACGCTGAATCGTTAAGAAGACCCATTGTTCACTATGGGGCATTTTTTTTGCTGGAAATCAGAAGTAAACACCAGTTTCTGGCAAAAACATTGTAAATCATGACCATGTGACTACAGGAAGCTGCCAACAGTAGTAAATACAAACTGATTGCTGAGTGCCCAAGTGCTATCAGATGACTACGGTGGGAGGGGTAGCTGTCAGAACTCCAAGTCCAAGTCATAAGTAGCTTTTTCAGGGTCCATCATAATTTCAACCAGTAGTAAGTCGAGGACTAGTATTTTTTCACCATGCTTTAGAGATTAAATGTTTTTCTGGTTTTTCAGTTCTTAATATCTTTGGTACTATTTTTATTATATTAAGTCTTAATAGCTCTTATTGCTGAGATTATAAACCTCACTAAAGTATATGGATTTGGGAAGCTACCCTGTAAAATAAATCAGTGAACAAAAGCACAGCACAAACCTATAAGATTGGGATGGACACTATATTGCTATTAATATTCAGAAGCATTTAGTGTTCATTTCTCACCAAGTCTCACCATCATCTCTCATCACTGGCCTGAAACCATCAGATTAATTACTTCCATGTCAAAGTCAGCAATTTTACACCACCTTCTGCTCTTCTTGCCCGCACCAACCTATCAGCCCTTATTATTAGTACTCTATGACTGTTCAGATATAGACTTTAAAAAAAAGAATTGAATGGCATGATAGATACGTTTTGTGACATGTTTTGTCACAATTGTTATGATATGTGACAGGAATAAATTTTCTGTGACATGATGATTGTACTTGATGACATGATGACATGATGAATATACTTTGTGTTTATGAATGAACCTAATACATTCACGAAACATGATGAACGTACTTTATGATAATGAATGCATCCTATGATTTACTTATTTATTTATTTATCAGGATTTATATACCACCCTTCTCCCACAGGACTCAGGGCGGTGAACAGCTGAATAAAATGACAACAATATACAATTAAAACCAATTTAAAAAGAATTAAACAGTTCGCGGTTATTAACTAGTTCAAAATTAAAATCTAAAAATTCAAAACTATTTTAAAACCCAGCCACATGATCCAAATAAAATTCATTCCCATAAATTGTTTGTCAACTATAGCCTTATGATTGCAACCACAGTTTGTCAATTATAGCCTGTCTGTAAATATTGAGCATGTACACCGGAGACAAATTCTTTGTGTGTCCAGACACACTGGGCCAATAAATTCTATTCTATTCTATTCTTTAAAAATATCCGTTTATTCCCAATATTCTCTTCTACCCAAACTACCCCTGACTAATATTATACAAAAAACACACTTGACAGCAGCATTTCCCCTGATTTTGGCCATTCCTAGCAAGGAATATTAAAGGTGCACAGCTTGAGGCGCCAGGCCAATTCACAGCCTCACAATCCCTAGATGCCGACCCAGGGCCCTTCCAGCAGTTTCTACTCAGTAGAGTTTTTAATAGGACAGAAAACAAACATCATTAAATACTTCCTGGTATTTAAACAATTCTGAGCGTGAAATTGGATTTTTTTTATGCTGATCCCACTTAGTTTGGAGAAGGATGTCTGCAGGATCCAAAAAAGGTTGCTGACTCCTGTCATAGAGCAACTCTGGAGATTGATGAGGACCAGTTTTCATACAATCCACCCCCCCCCCACACACACACACACTCCTCCCCTCTCTTTGTTAAAGCTCACAAAATTCTTCTCGACAGTAGGGAGTCAAGAATAACAGCCACAGAACAGAGTTCCTGGACTGAAGAGTGAGATGTCCCAGTGAAAGATGAACTAGAGCTGAAACAGCCATTTTGGCTGGCAGGCTGAGGGCTCGGGGGCTTCAAAAGCAGGTTGTTACATTTTAAGGTTTGACAGGATTATGTCAGTCCAGGAATTCCCTCTTGCTTTTGACTATTTTTGTGCTATATCCCAAATTTAGAATTGGACTTCCACCTCAGGCAGACACAGTCTATTACCACTAGTAAGCATTTAATTTGCTTGTGATGTTCATTTACCGAAATGCCCCGGCTGCGATTAGCTTGATTTCACAAAGTTCACTTGGTGGCTTTTGTTTGTGCTGTTATAACAATCTATGTCCTTTTCAATGAAATAAAATCTAACCGGCGCTAATTTTATTTCTTTAATTTATTTACTTAGATTTATATACCGTCCTTCTCCCGAAGGACTCCGGGCGGTGTACAGAAAACATAAAAATTTAACATTGAACTTTAACAATATTTACAAAATATGGGATATGGGGGAAGGG
>JANHFO010009111.1:13518-24061 GCA_032468095.1 Pareas carinatus | reverse complement strand
GGGGGGGGGGGGGGGGGGGGGGGCGGGAGCCGGCCCGGCCACTTCGCCTCGGCGAGCCTTGGGCTTTATTGTTTATTGCAGCTCGGCAGAAACCGCTCCCAGGGCAGCGGCGTCGCCGGGGACCCCCGAATCAAAGGGAATGGGTGGGCTCCTTTGCTGCGGATGGCTGGGCTTTGGCCGGGCGGTGGGGGGAGAGAAACTGACCAGGTGTGAAGGAGGCGTCCGCGCTAGTCCTCTCCGTCTCCGCCCGGCCCGGATTTCTTTGAGTATCCCTTAAGGGGGGGTTTCACTGTCAGGTTAGTTTAATGCTTAACTCGCCCCCCCCCCACCCGCCCCAGCGCGCTGGAGAGCAAATGCCAGGAGGGGTCAGATGGGAAAGGTTGAGTTGAATGAATAGGCCTCTGCTCCTCGAAATGTCCCCCCCTGGCTTTCTGCGTTTGTTGGCGGTGGGGGGGTAGAAAGAGGAGGGCCTTTCCGCAGCTGGCTGCAGAGATCCAATGCTTTCCCCTAACTTGTGCAAAGTTCTTTGCCCCCCTCAGATGCACTTGAAGAGAAAAGCTCTGCCTTGTGCAGGAAGTGGCCGGGTCCAGTTTTGGCAATGGGAAGGTATTGTGCAAACTCATCCCTGTTGAGAGCTTCCTTGTGGTGCTGTTCTGTGGGGTTTTGGAGCTTAAAGTGTGTGTCTGTGGAGGGGGAGAGAGGGAGGGAGGGGGTGTCCATGGGTAGATCAGTGTTGTGTGTGAAAAGCACTTCTTGCCCAAACCCAATAAACCTAAGGAAGGTCACGGAGAGGTTCTGCTCCAGAGCACCCGTGGCCTAAAGGTGTCATGATTCCGAAAGGCCTTTTGCCAGCCATGCTCCCTTGCAAACAGAAAGGGGAAACAGCATTTCTCCCCGCTGGAGAGGGTGGCTCCTCTCTCTCCCCCTGCCAAGTTAAGGCATAATCCCTTTTGTGAGTTCCTTTCGCCAGCTGCAAACACTCAGAAGTTTGCCCAGCCAGCAGAGCGTTTGCAATATCCAGCTGCCTCCCTCCTCATCAGGCTCCCTCCTTGTTCTCTTTCCAGGTCTGCCAAAATCCTCGGCCCTTTGTACTTCTCCCGTTTATTATAACCTCGCATTGAATGGCATTTTTTTTCCTTTGTGAAGAAAAAAAACAGTTAAAAGTAAATGTTTCCTAGAGCTTTGAGAAAACAAGCAAGAATGGCTGGGGACTGACAGGCCTATGTGCGATGCAACCTCTCTCCACCCTTCCCTTGGCTGGTTTGCTTGCAAGTGGACCAAGTCTGGAAGTCCTATGCAATACTGATCCAATGGGCACCCTGAAGTTACTGAGGGTATATGGTTGGAACTGGCATTGACACATACCTGTAAGTTTCAGGCTCCTCCAACAGGGCTGCTGCGGTTACTATTGCTTCTTTGAAAGTTCTGCTCTATGCAAAGCATAAAGGGCAATTTAAGAAATGGCAGGTAGTGGGACTGGAAAGAAGACAAAGCGATCTGCTAATTTCTGTGACAGTTGCACAAATGCTAGGGGATGGTAGGGGCACTTTCCTTGCTGCCTGATGGACAAGATATATGTCTTGGGGGAAGGGCTATTTTGAGATTTATCCTGGGGAGAAGGATGCATGCGCGTGTGCGCGCGCACACACACAATTTTTCTTCTAGTTCAATGACAGCAGCCTAACATAGCCCTGCATGTTCAGCCAGCAAACAATATCTTCTTATCTGAGGATAAATACTTTGAATTATATATTTGGCTGGCTATTACAAATAAGAGAACAATGTGGTTTATTTGTATACAATTTACACAGGGGTTGAGTTGTCAAACATGGTAAGCCAGACAATCTGGTTCCTGCAACAACACACTAAGCCAATATCTAACAAAACACATGTTTGTTAATGTGATGTATGTGCCAGTTCATACTTTTTGCAATATTAGCAAGAACATTCTTTTTAAACAAGTGAAATCTTGGCATCCCAAATGCAGTGTCCTTCAGGGGAAAAAGGTGTACTGGAGCCTGAAATGAAGAACAAATGCTGACTAATTATAGCTCTGCATTATGAACCTGCAGCTTTCTGCCTTCTTTGCTTGCTTTGACTTCAGGGAATAATCTCTGTGGTACATAATCCTCATATTCAAAAACCCGACAAGAATCACTGAAACTCTCTATTGTGCAAGCAAATTTCTCTAGGGCTAGGTTCATGTACATACATCTGATGCCTGCAAATCAAGCAAACTTTCCTCCATGAATAATTAGGTGACATTCATACATTCACCTTCATTTATTAGTCACTTTTAAGTGTGCTCCCTTCAGGGACAGACCTTTGTAGCTTCAACTTTTAGGGATGCTTGCAGTCGGTGAAATGCAGATACTGCCACCAAGGAGGAACTGGTTTTCAAGTGGGAAACGATTCAGAATAACTTTTCATGCCATTTTCTATAACACTTTAATTAGTTTTACAAAATTCAGAATAGTTGGTACAGTATTCAGTTAAAGAATGCTGGATAGCAGCACTATGCTTGAGCAAGAGTGATATGTATTCATATTATAAAATTAAGTGGAGATAACAGCCATTTATTTACCATGCTGAAAACATGCATTAGCCTTATTAGTGCCCCAGATTGCAAAAGCAGCATTCTTAAAAGTGGTTGTTATACTGTTTTGCCGTATTCATACTTTTGTAAGATACTTTATAAGCTTTTCTGAGCCAATATGTCTTAGACAATCAATTTTGAACATTAGAGAAAACAAATCATAGGATACAAAATTTCTTCATTCACTGTCTATAGGCACTGTTCTTTCCTATGAGATGGGGAATCATGACTTCTCAAATGCTGCTGCTGTAGCCAGAAAGTCTATAATGTTGAGGGATCCTAGCAATTATAGCTCAACAGCACCTGAAGGATAAAAGATCCCTACCCCTCCATTATCTTTTATGTGTGTGTGTGTGCTTTTGAGTCAGGGTTGACTCCAGGCAACTTTTTGGACTAGTCCCTGCTGTTCTCTTGGCAAGGTTTTTTGGAAGTGGTTTGTCTTTGCCTTCTTCCTAGGACTGAGAGCGAGGGATTGACTCAAAGGTCAATCAGTTGGCTTTGAGCCTATGGCGCAACTGTTTGACCTTTGGGCCTATGGTAGGACTCCCCACCTAAACATGGCATTCCAGTTTCTAGCCTTAACCACTACATGAAACTGTCTCTTTCATTATCTTTTACCACAGGATTATAACTTAAATCTCAAGGCTAGCTAGGCTGAAAATAAGGGGCACTGGAGTTGTTCTGTAATTGCAATGAGATGAGATGTATTTTAAGGGGCTGCCACAAAGAAGAGGGGAGTCAACCTGTTCTCCAAAACACCTAAAGGCAGGACAAGAAGCAATGGATGGAAACTAATCAAGGAGAGAAGCAAACCTAGAACTAAGGAGAAATTTCCTGACAGAACAATTAATCAGCGAAACAACTTGTCTCCAGAAAAAGTGGGTGCTCCATCACTGGAGGTTTTTAAGAAGAGATTGAGCAACCATCTGTCTGAGATGGTATAGTGTTTCCTGTTTGAGCAGGGGGTTGGACTAGAAGATCTCTAAGGTTCCTTCCAACTCTTTTGATCTGTTATTCTGTTAGAACATGAAGCCCATTGAATGTGTTCTAGTATATTGATTAAACTCTTGATCTCTGATTTTTAGAACAATAATAGATTTTTAAAGTATCTGATATATCACAGCAAAAATGACCTTGTAAATAAATATACCTTAAGAATTTGCTTAATACAGTAAGGGTTAGAAAATTGGAAGAACTATGTTTTAAAAACTGATAGGAATTTAGTATCATATGATGAGTCAGATATTCAGGCTATTATATATTCAGATATATTATCAATGAAATCACTATGAGACAGGTGTTTAGGTGATTTGCAAAAATCAATCTATTGGTAACCTCTGAGCAAGAATGATGAGTACTGTCAAAAATAAGGGAATATCTGAAAAACTCTTTATCCATATTCATCTTGTATGGGAAACACATGCCACAATTCTCTAATGTTGCTGAACTGAACCTTTAAACATCTTTCATGATGGGCTCTAGTTGGCTGGGATTCCTGAGGTATTTTTTTCCAGCAAAATTTAGGAAGTTGTAGGTTCTTCATTACTGATTGAGGGAACTGTCTTCTTTTTAATTAAAGCATTGATAAAAGTGCATTGTATTAAAAGTAGATTGAGTTGAAAATATGAGTGAATCTTCATAATA
Organism: Pareas carinatus; assembly: GCA_032468095.1. Taxonomy (NCBI): domain Eukaryota; kingdom Metazoa; phylum Chordata; class Lepidosauria; order Squamata; family Pareidae; genus Pareas; species Pareas carinatus. The sequence continues at coordinate 19,821 of JANHFO010009111.1, read as the reverse complement.
ATTACTTCTGTGTTGAAACTCAATCTAAGTATTTTAATGGTGTTTTAAAATTCAAAACTGAACTAGAATTTGAGTATATACAGCAGCCTGTTTAAATGTTACTATTATAAATGAATATAATTTCTTATTTTCTGAAACAGCCTGGCTGGACAGGAATGGAATCTGTATTAAGGAATACAGATTTCCATTCTTATCAAACAGAGAAAATGACTGAATACTTTAATGGAAAGAGCAAAGCAAGCAAGTGCTTCTTATGCTATATTCATTTGTTATTATAGGATAAGAGTGGGGTGGGGTCTACAAGACCTCATCTTATTGTGGAGATACAATATGCTTGGGAGAAAAAAAACCAGTTCCTGCCCCCTCCTCGTGTGTTATTTATTACTTTAAAATATATTCACATCACTTACTTTTAAAAAGTCCTCAGTGCAGTTTATGATACAAGTCTTTTATGTGGAGAAGAGTTACCTGTTAAAAATCAGGCCTAATGACAACAGGGTTTTGATTAATTTGGGTAAAGAGCTTGTTTGCAATATTGTCTGTCCTGAAGAAAATAAATCTAATCCAATCCTTAGGTGGTTGAATGTTTTATACTTTCTCAAATCTCTTATTCTTAGTTGGAAAAAAGTCATTCTAACCTAATCATAGGCTTAAATATTACCACTTACTGGCTTATCCTTAAATTTACACAAAGTAAATTATAGCATTATATTTTATTAATTTTCCTTACATGCCGATATTAGTTCTTATATGACTTGACACCACTTCAAGACCCATTACTGCTAACTCTGCTTTTCCAAGATTAGGTGATATTAAATTATTTTTTTCTAAGAAAAGAATGCTTCTTTGCATCTAATAATAATCTATCCACCCTGTCAGTGCCCTTTTTTTTGGAATACCAGTTGTTTCAAAGGGGCAACACATCTTATTTTTACTCTCCAAGGAACTGTAAAGAATTAGCTGTAGATAATTGTAGTTTAAAAAATTGCTAGATTTTATTTATGAACACCAGCATGTGTTTCAGGTCAAGCCAAATTTCCCAAATATTAGACCAGTCAATTAAATTTTTGAAATCTAGACTGCATTTAACCTTCCATTTCATATGTATATATAATGGTCTTTAGGGATCATAAATTGTATCATGAAGTTGCTTTGCTATTCAGTAATTCCAGCAACAAAAAATCATGCCATGAGATTGTAAATTATTAGGCTACACCACAGAATATTAGAAGCCGTGTGCTGAAATGTTCTGTAACTTCTTTTTTATATTTATAAGTGTCCTCCCTATATATCACATTATACTCTCCTAATGTTCTTTTACAAACATACGTCATGCCAATGAACCAGATCCTTTTTAGTGTCAAATAAATTTCTTTCAATACATGCTTTTATTGCATGACTGAGGTAGATACTGCCCTTGGAAATGGGCAGAAAAGCCTCCAGCACATGTGGCATAGGAGGCACAGCAGAACCCTTCAAAAACTCTGCAATGGACTATCTGGGCAAAATGCTCAGGACTGGTTAGCATCATCAAACTGGATGTCACTCAGAGTCTTCAGTTATCACTCACTTGTTAACTGGGGCTCCAAGTAATTGAGTTTGTTTTTCAGTACTAGTAAATGGAATAAATGTCTCCGCTACCCAACCCTAGAGAGAGATAATCTTTTCCTGCTTCATTGTAATGGGTTTTTCATGACAAGAAACTCAGCAGGGGCTCAGAAGGAGTTCTGAGCAGTTAGATCTTTCCCCCCAGAATGAAACATGAATCTTCTTTCTTCTTTCTTTCCTGTTGTGATCTTCAATCGCTTCAGAAGACAATGCCAGATCTAATAAGCAATAGTTCTAATCAGAGGGAGGGCAGTAAAAGTAGGGTGAAGTAAGCTGGTAGCCAAAAGATATATTCATTTCATTGAACCCTCAATTTGGAGTCCTTTGAACCTTCAGTTTCTCCCAAAATGTTACTTATTAATCCCGAGAGCATACTAGGTGGAGAGAAAGAGAAGACCTAATATTGATCAAATAAATCTAAAATAGAGAATCAGTTATCCACATTGGACTTGGCTGTTATGTCAAACTTCTTCCAGAATACTGCTGAGGAAGTTAAGGAAATCAAAGACCTGAAAGCCATTAAAAGTCCTCAGGAGGGGTGATTCACACTGAACTGCTGGACTTGAAATCAAGTCAGCACTTGGCATGGCTAAAAAATCTGGCTCTGAAGAAAAAAATGACCATTCAAAGTAAAGCAGCTCCAGAAGACTCTGAAACAAAATGTACAGTGGTTTAGAAATAAGTTATTTAATGTACATGGAATCAGTTGATGAGAAGAGACCTCTATTCTGATTGTATAGATGGTAGCCATGGGATGGGGGTTTAAAATGAGTGCATCCAGGAATCTGAAGTTAAAGATAAAAGATGAGCAAAGGTCATTCTTCCACTGCACCAATACATCATTTTGAAAAAGATGAATAGCTGCACTTTAGGAATAAAACTATTTGCTACCTTGCGGTAAGATGGGCGGTCAATAAATGTAATAAACAAACAAATAAAATAATTGTAACAGAATAGAATTTGAACAATAGTATTTTGCAGGCTTTATAGTGCCTTTGATCCTGCCCCAAATGAAAGGCAGAAAATGTATAGTAGGAATGCTTACCACATTGTGTGAATTGCATCCATTTCATAATCATAAGCTTGGCCTCTTCTCTTCTAATGTAACGTCCTTTGGAAGAACCAATGATTCCAAAAGCTCAGTTCAGCCAGCAGTCACGTAAGGAGGAGAGACAGCGTATGGTCTGGAGTGTGTGAAGGCCGAGCGGAAGGAAGGGGTGTTGGGTGAAAAGGTGTGGGGGGCACAAGTGTGAGGAATCGCAATAGGGAAAAGGACTTCCCTCCTGGCCAATTCTACAGCTCATTGAGAAATTTCTTTCTCTAGCATTAATAGATTTGGATTGCTTTGAAATTTTACTGCCCATAAAATCGGTAACACGCTGAGACTTTTTTCTGTGTTAAACGTTTGCTGCTCCTCCTTGCTGCAACCATCTCTCTCTTCTTAACAACTTGCTTCTCCCCCCCCAAAAAAATAAAAAATAAAAAAGCCAGCATGCAAACCCTGACAAGAATAATCCAATCTGATTTTAATTAGCCATGTGGAAAAATTCCCTTTGCTCCAGGCTCACCGATTGGCTGGAGCTCATCCACTCAACCCCTCAGGTTTCATCCCCTGGAATCCTGGACATTCTTCTTCATCTCCCTTTCTCTGGATGACAATTATGATTTTTGCCGCTTACATTCTTTCAAGAAGCAATTGTGTGTGCCAGTGTTTTTATGGTTCCTGAACAGAAGGAAGAGAAGGTTTTATAGGCAATGGGGCCATAAACCTTTCTGGGTCCCTTCTCAGTCCTTCTGTCCTGTTCCTTCCCTCCCCCACCCCTTTTTTTTTTAATCTAAAGCATACATTTCTCCCACTGATAGACAAGAAACTGGGAAAGGATAATTGGGTTCTAAACCATTTATTGGCTACCCATGACCCCTGCTGACCTTTCGTTTGGGCACTGGAGGTGGAGAAGGGAAGTTAATGAAGTACCTTGGAGGGTTTTTTTTCAGGGTGTGTGTGTGTATGTGTGTGTGACAGTGTGAAATCCACCAAATGCTACTCTCATCCCAGCATTCTGACGGCAAGGAGTAGATTTAAACCAACAGTCAATACAAAGTTGTTTGCAGGCATTATTGTTTGCTGGACTTGGGGTAATTTTAAGGCTGATGTTTTGTTCAAAAGTATAAGGTCAGGAATCAAAGACTGAAACATCCCAGGAAAATCCAAGCTATCAGGGTGGATTAAATTAATAGAGGGAAGCTGGAACGATGAAGCCGTAGCAAAAAACGAGGGTTCGATTATTAACAAGAAATGAAATATCTTAAAAACAGATCGGAATAAGATGTCTTACTGATGTTTTCAGAGTATATATAACATATCCGTAGTAATGACAAATCATTTATGTTCAGTATTTCCAATATATTTCTGCAGTTGCAGCTTGGGGCTAATTATATTTTCTTGTTCATTGTGAAAACGTAAATTTCATCCCCCCAAAGGGTTGCATCTTCTAGAACTTTCAAGGAGTAAATACTTATATTTAACTGAAATGTAATTCCAATACTAGTATGGAAATAATAATTATGCCAAGGTTATCTGACATCATACATATATCTTTGTGGAAACATTTAGGGAGTGGTTTATTCTTTAACCATGGGTCCAACTTGGCAAATCAACATGAGGTGGTGAATGTGGTCTTCAATGCAATGTTAATAGTAGCACTTTGTTAATAATTGAAGTTATTATTGTTGTTGTCTGTAAACAATGCTAAGTTTGATAAAATTAGCAGGGCAACATTTTTATACTAGGAAGATCATAATAACCATCATCATGCCATAAAAAATCACAACAGCCCTGTCTGGAAGTCTGGCAACATCATGGGTAGGGGAGGGTATAGGGTCAGATATTTTCAGTTTAATACACCAAAATGTGCCTCCATGAAGCAAAACAATAAATAAAATTGTATCACCAAAGTTCAGTGGCATATGAGCTTCTGTGAGAACAATCTGGGGACTACAAAATAGAGGCTGGGGGTTGTATGAGTTTTGTAGGCCATACGTTATTCATCCCTGCAATGAAAACTAGAAGAGCCAACCTTAATCTCTAATGCCAATGGAAAAGCAATAGTGTTATATGTACCTCACAGTATTTATATCTTTTGCAGCAGATAGCAATGAGTTGTTTAAGCCAGCTCATTAAAGCAGCTACATTATTTTATGTTTGTGCAAGGGCCAAAATAAGCATGTAGCTGTTTTAAAGAAGTGCTGCATGAGCAGTCCTGTGCATTCCAAAGCACCCTGTTGAAATCATATTCAAAGCATGCACAACTATCTTATCTATGTCACCGAATAAAAAGGTTGCTCAGCTAGTTGGAGACCATTCTTGTATATGCCAGGCAAATTGTAGTGCTAGTATTCCTTAGTTAAGGAATTATCAGGATTGCATATCTATAAATGACTTTAAGAACTGGTTCACACCACTCTTACTCAGTCAGCCATTAACTTGGCCATAGTTCCTTACACAATTGTGCCAGTTGAGTTGTGCTGTCATTTAAAGTGGGACATTGTCCCACCTCATTTTTTCAAGGCCTGCCTAATACTCTATGTATTCTTAAACCAGGAAAAGGAAGGGCATGTCACTATGTCAGTGACCACTGACCCACTGGCCTGGCGGGCAGCAAAAAATGTGAGCTTTCTGCAGATGGTTAATATTATGGGGAATCATTGATGTTATTTATTTACATGAACATCGGTATACTGTCACACTTCAGAGACCAGTTCTAAAAACAAATTTAATATGTTGGGTCTATTGGATGTTAAAGTGATAGAAACAGGTAATTTACTTTATCATAGTTAAAAGTCTGAGAGGCATCATATACTGACAGACCTTGAGCGTAAGTTTTGTATACTTTGTGTCTTTAACCAATGTACAGTGCCACATCTTTTCTTTAAGGATTAATGAGTTGAAAATTAGGAACTGCCCAAGGGTTAACTGAGTTTTTTTGATAGACATAGCTGACCAGGGAAGGTTAATTTGGCTCATATTTACTCTGGTACAATTTTGTTCTCTCACCTGAGTACTGACTAGTAAAATTGCATAGTACACTGGAGGGGATAGATAAATTAGCATGTTAAATTAGTTATATATTAGTTATATATAAATCTAAATAAATAAATAAAAATAAATAAAATATCCCAACAAATAAAGATTCTGTCACTTGGTTTGCATGACACACCCACAGCCAATTTGGGTTCACTCAATCTAATTTTCTGACATTGCACAATAAACAAACCATAGCATAACTAGGTGGACTGGCTTGTGGGGCATATAAAAGCTAAAATGTAATTTGGGTTGCAGTTTAATATTTTGTGTAAAAACAGTCTATTTCTGTAATAAATTACATGCCGATTTCTCAGGTAATAGATTTGGAATATTCTGCTTGTTTTTAACTGAAAGCGGGCATCAAGAGGAATTGTCATCTCTTGGAAAATTCAGACGACCAAAAATATTAAATGTGTGCCTATGATTGTTTTATTGTGAGAGAAGGATGGAGTGTAAATGTACTAAATAAAGCAAATAAATATTCCAATATATGCTGCTTCTCACTTATGTGCATAATAAATAAATAATAAGCGCAGGAGAAGGCAATTTGGCACCATCTAGATCACTGCCCCCCCCCCCCACACCTTTTGGGCACCAGGGACCGGTTCCAT
>JANHFO010009111.1:0-13418 GCA_032468095.1 Pareas carinatus | reverse complement strand
TTTTATATTAAAATATATATCTATATTCAAACCATATTTTCATTTTCCATATCTCTCAAGTTATTCATATTTCATTTCATTTAATTTTTCTATTTATTTTCATTTCAATTTTAAAAACTAGTCATTTTTGATAACAATGATCAAAAAAAATTTTTTTTGTATTTTAAGGTATTATATCAATCAATTTTATCATTTTACTTAACCAAGCCCCCGGATCGATTTTTCCGCCCCCACGGAACTCAGAGACGCTTCAAAGCAACCCAGCCGCCCGTTCTACAGGCCTCTCTGGAGCCGTCCCCCAGATCCGCGGATCACTTTTCAGGCCCCGCGGAGCTTCGGGAGGCCTGTAGAACCGGTGGCTGGCCTGCTTAGAAGCATCGCTAAGCTCTGCGGGGGCCGAAAAATCGATCGACAGGCCTGGAGGACACCTCTAGAGAGACCTCCGGGCTTCATTAGAAGCTTCCCCCAGTCCTGTGGGTCGCTTTTTTGAGCCCCGCAGAGCTTAGGGAGCTCACTGTACTAAGACTGTAGCGTAGCATGGGTACAAATAGCTGGCATATTTATATATATAAAATAGAAAATAAAAAGTAAATAAGTAGGAAATAAGCAAAGAATTTCATCCATTTAAATCATTATCAAAAAAACTCAAAGCCTCAAGACAGTCATATTTCCTAAATCCTTTCATCCTATTACTTTTCCTGTGAAACTTTATCCTACTCCCTTCCGGATGGCTAAAACTTTTGAATACACTTTTATTTTTCCATGCCCTTCTTTCTTCTCTCTCCCCACAAGTCCCCCCTCTCCTTCTTTTCCTCTACTCCTCCCTTTTTCTTTTCCCTGCCTTCTTTCCCTTCTCCTTTCTTTTTGGACTTCCAATCCTTTAACTTCCTCCAATGTATATCTCTTTTTCTTTTGGGTTAAAATATTTTTACCTCTCCTTCTTTTTTCCATTCCTTGGAAGATCTCATTTTCTTTCCCACACCTTTGGACTCTATCCTCTCTCTAATCTTTCTTTTCCTAGCTAGTTTCTATCCTTTATCTAAATTTGATTTTGCCAGTTTTGTTTTCCTTTTACTTAATTTATTTTTCATTTTGCTGTGCCTCTCTTCTTCCTTTCGAATTTTTGCTTCCAGGGCTGCTTCTTTAGATCTTTCTAATAACTCTAATATTTTCTTTATCTGTTTGCTGAAATCCTCAATCCAGTTGCTTCCACCATGTCCTTTTTCTGGTGCTGACTCCATTTTGATCAAGCCTCTACGATTACTTTAAATCCCAATTAACTTCACTTTATCCATCCTTTCCCAATGTCCCGAACTTTTATTCATAATCCTTTAAGTCTCTTAATTTCACTCTTGCGTTAAATACTCAATGTTCATTCTCTTTTAGTCAGGCAACTGCCTAGAGAGCAGTTGGAGGTCCAGCCGCTCCGAATCTGATTGATCTTCTCTTGGGACCTAAATTAAGACCTACTTGGGCACAATCAGAGTGGCTAAGAATAATTACTTCTCCGTTCTGATCGCGTCCGCAGATAACGGCCCCGCCGATCTGTTTGGGGTGGCCCGCTCTCTCCTTCATCTGGAGGAGCGGGATGACCCATTGCAGAGTTTAGAGGTTATTTCCAAGAGAAGATTGCACAGATCCGGGATGGTTTGGACTCTGACTAGGTGAGTCCACATGGAGTGACGGATGCGGGTCTTGAGAATATTATCTGGGATAAGTTTGATGCTGTTGCTCCCGAGGACATGGACAGGATCCTGGGGCGACTTAAGGCAACCACATCTTTACTGGACCCATGACCCTCCTGGTTGGTGCTGGCCTCCCGGGAGGTGACACGAGGCTGGCTCCAGGGTATTGTGAATGCTTCCTTGGTGGAAGGTGTCGTTCTGGCTGCCTTAAAGGAGGCAGTGGTATGGCCTCTTCTCAAGGAGCCTTCGCTGGACCCAGCTGTTTTAAATAATTATCGTCCTGTCTCCAACCTTCCTTTTGTGGTGAAGGTTGTAGAGAGTGTGGTTGCTCAACAGTTCCCCCGGCACCTGGATGAAACTGTCTATCTAGATCCACTCCAGTCCGGCTTCAGGCCTGGGTACAGCACGGAGACGGCATTGGTTGCATTGATGGATCTTTGAAGGGCCCGGGATAGGGGTTGTTCCTATATTCTGGTCCTATTAGACCTCTCAGCAGCTTTCGATACCATTGACCATGGTATCATGCCGCACCGGTTGGGGGGGGGTTGGGAGTGAGAGACATCGTCTTTCGGTGGTTCTCCTCCTACCTCTCTGACCGGTCACAGACAGTGTTGACAGGGGGCAGAGGTCAACACTGTGGTGCCTCACTTATGGGATGCCACAGGGGTCAGTCCTCTTGCCTCTCTTGTTCAACATTTATATGAAGCTGCTGAGAGATATCATCTGTGGCTTTGGGGTGGAGTACCATCAGTATGCTGATGATACTCAGCTGTACATTTCCACCCCAGGCAACCTAGTGTCTAGTGTTAAACCCTGCTTATCTAGGCATTGGCTGCTGGTGAAGACGCGTTTTGGTTCTTTTGGTTCTTTCTAACCCTTTTTATTGTCTCTAAGAGACAATGTTGATGATGTTACCTTACCGGGTAATGAAATGTCTACAAGAAGAGCTGGCTGAAGAATAAGCAGGCCCCGGTACTAAATGTTGAGTGCGGAAGCCTCGGCAAGAGCAGGGTGGGGCCTATTTATTAACCCCATTAGTCCTTGGCAAGTGCGGGTTACTGAGCGGTTGTGCCGCTCGCACAACCCTTCAGTCAGCTCTGTCTACAAACAAGCAGTCAAGTTCAAAGAGCACCAAGTAATCTACACCAGTGGTCTCCATCCATTATGACTTAAAGGCCTGGCTGGGGGGGAGGAGATGGGGAGAGTGGAACTGGCCTGTGCAAGCAGTGGGTGGGCTAGTTCATGCTCATGCCACTCACACCAGCCCGCCACCCGACCAAGTCAAGCTGCACATGCATGTACTACTCTCGCCAGCCTGCCACTTGTGTGAGTTGAGCTGTGTGAATGCACCAGCCAGCAGTTCATGTGGTCCACTTCTGAACCAGACACTGCCCAGTAGTGGGCTGCGGCCTGTGGGTTGGGGGACCCCTGCTCTACATGATTAAGACCCTCTTATTGTCTATGATCAATTATGAGATTCTCAAGAGAAGTCTGGCTGCCTTCCATGCTTCTTATTCTATGGAATCAAAGACATACCTGTTTTCTCAGGCTTTCATTGGCTAACATCTTTTCTAAAACTCTATTGGAATGTTCTGCTCTATTGTTTTTACTTTTAAGAAAGGAATTGTTTATTTGGTTTGTTGAATTTATTGTGATGACTAGATTTAAATTATTATTATTTTCTCATAAATCTGTACTGTACTTGAAAAAGTACAGTATATACATAATTTAATGACACTAATTAAAATCATAAAAGTGCTATAAAAACATTAATCTTTTGAATAGGAATATTGAAAGTTATTATTCTCCCTTATCTCTTAAAGTTAAACTTAAGTTAAAGCTTATTACAAAAGATGAAGGTCCTGAATTCGTTTGTTAACAGAATCAGCTTGGAAGCTGATTTTCTAGGATAGTTTGGGATTCTTTGAACTTAAGCAAGAACCAATTTACATAAATGTTATGGACATTTCAAAGAGAATGCATGTCAATATTGAGTCTTTCAAGAAAACATGAATCAGTGCCTGGTGAGGAGACTCAAATGTCTTTTCTCTTATACCATCTGACATGTAAAGCTAATAATATCCTGCTGCACAGGTGTGAGTTGAGGCCACTTGTAAACTAATGTGGCAAAATGTTGTGTTTCAGGCCAATCTGTGGTTGCTGTCGATATTCTGTGGGAACAGTCATAGGTCAGAGATGTTTTTATACTGCAAATTGGTGAGGTTGAAGACCAATGATGCAAAGAAGGATCATATGACACAACACAGCACTGCAGCTGTTGTTTTGCTTTAGCCATTTCCTTGCTTCGGCTATCAAGCCAACTCTCCTTTGGACTGAAAAAGATTATGCTTTCATTAGAGAGTATGTACGGACTCCTCAAATAAAATCTGAACAGCAACAAGTAGAAGATTGCTGGGGACCAAAAAGAAAAAAAGAAACAGCCTTGAAGATTCTCGAATCAAAGAAAATGTAAACTTTTCAGGATGCCTTGGGCCATTAGGCATTTAAAGAATAAAATGAAAGTTTAGGCAATAAAAACCATTCTTTTGTATGGAAGGGAAGGGAAGGGAAGAGAAAGGAAAGGGAAGGGAAGGGAAGGGAAGGGAAGGGAAGGGGCTTTTGGGCACCAGGGACCGGTTCCATGGAGAAAGGTTTTCCCATGGACTGGAGGAGGCGTGGTTTTACGTGCTGCCTGCATCCTGAGAATGGGGCTTGGCTTGTTTGTGTAGACTGGTTGCTGGCATGCTGTGGACCGATGCTGGTCAATGGACCAAGGGTTGAGGACCCCTGCTCTAGATGTTTTGGATTATAGCACCCACATTGCCATCTTTGCCGAGGTAAATAGGGATAGACTTTTAAAAATTGGAATGTACCATGTTTGCTTTTGCTTACTTTGGGACATGTGCACTTTCACTTTGTCTCTACTAAGCACTCAGAACAGTTGGTGTCCTGAACCAAAGTCTGAAGAGAACAGGATTTCTCAGACAGAGATGCAAAGTCAGCTGTCTGCTTCTAGTTGATTTGCTTCTGCAGTAAGAAGGCATTCAACTAGTATACAGATGGCTAAGGTTTCATTCTCCAAATATTTTCTTCTGTTGCACCTGTCATGATAAACCTAAGGAAATATCATGAAGTTCATATCTATCTACTGTAGAAATTTTAAGACTATATGGAACATATAAAGGCTAAATTCTCTTCATAAATACTACTATAGCTAAACTTCTAAATCTTTGAACTGCTTAGTATATTTGATTCATGGTATTGATTATATGTCACAAATTGTTTTTTACTTCTAGCAACCACATATTTTCTCCATGATGATCTGTCACATACCTGGTCTTTCAGGTCTTCCAATGGTGCACTCATCACCCCTGTAACTGAGTCTATCCACCCTGTTGCTGGTCATTTTCTTCTCTTTCCTTCCATCTCTCCCAGCATTCTCCAATGCCTTTACAACTGCTCTACCAAGTGCTAGTCTGTGGCTTAAGGTATTTCTTGACTGCTTGTTCCTTTGCGGCTGATGGTTGATCCTAAAAAGCAGAAATTATCCACCGCCTTCATTGCCAATTGCAAGGTTGTCATTAGTTTGGTCTTCTTTATATTTAATTTTAGTGCCATTTTTCTCACTGTGCCCCTTAACTTTTATTTACTAGAATTTGCAGATCCTTTGCATTTTGGGCTATCAAGATTAGTGTCATTAGTTATTGATGTTTCTTCTTCCAGTTTTAAAATCACACTTATCTTCCAGTTCAGCTTCCTCTAATACAGGTAGTCCTTGACTTACAAAAGCTCATTTAGTTACTGTTCAAAGTTACAACGGTACTGAAAAAAGTGACATGACCATTTTTCACACTTATGACCACTGTAGCATCCCCATGGTCAGATGATCAAAATTCAGATGCTTGGCAACTGACTCATAATGATGACGGTCACGGTGTCCTGGGATCACTTGATCACCTTTTGCAATCTTCTAACAAGCAAAGTCAAGGGGAAGCTAGATTCACTTAACAACCAGGGCAAGAAAACTCATAAAATGGGGCCAAATTCACTTAACAAATGTCTCACTTAACCACATAAATTTTGAGTTCAGTTGTGGTCATAAGTCGAGGACTTCCTGTATAGGAATCATGATGTACATGCTATCTTAAATCTTGCAGGTCCAAAGTCTGGTTGCCAAATTCACACCTGAATTTACTGAGCCCCTCCTTAAAAGGTATGGAGAAGTGAATTAGAATCCTTCTTGGTTTCATTTTGCTAGGCATCCTTGTGATGAAGACGTGGTTAAAAAAAAGGAATCAAGTTACTACCACATTCTGAAAATATTTCACCAGGAACTACACTTCCAGGGTTTCAAAATGGTTATCTGTCTGCCAACATTCCCTACTCTGATGCATTCAGGATATGCAGAACTACAACTTGTACTACCCACTGCGAGCACAGTCATAATAGACTCCATGATGCCATCGTTTTCTTCCTCTCTCTTTTAGCAAATGGGGAAATAGCCAAGGGCATGGCCCAGAACCATGGACAGCGCCTTGGCAAGCTGGGTGGGGGGACAAATTCAATACCATTGAGAATAGATGATCTGCAGTAAGAGAGAGCTGGTTAATGTTCAATACAGATATTATTGCATGGTGCCCAGTTTCTTCTTCCTTGGAGACTTCAGCGTAATAAATACGGAACCTAATATAGGTACTTAGGGTGCTTAGATAGAACAAGTTAGCAAATTTTTATTTTCAAAGCTTCAATGGATCTTTTAGTCTCAAAGCCTTTCACCACAGCAATGCCTATAACCATCTAGTGTATTTCAAATAGCTAGGTCTAAAACATTGGTGGGAGGGGAGAGAGAAAAGGAGAAAGGGTTTTCTGTCACTTTAAGATCTGGCAGAAACTGACAGGGAGAAATTCTCAGGGGAACACAGCATTAATTTGGGACTTGTGCACAGCAAATTGCCTTGGGCATTCGTTAGCAGAGGCCTTTGCTCCTAGCTGACTGTACCGGGAGAGGCGGCTGGCTGGTGTCATGACCTTGGTGTGTTAGCAGGCCTTGTGGTTCATGGCACATGCAGCTGGGGGTGATTAAGCTGAGCGGGGTGCACCAGGCAAGGGGGCCCTCCTAACTGAATGTAACCCAGATGTCTGTGAATAGAGGAGGAAGGTAAGGAGTTTGTCCACTGGGTGTTACTAGCTGATATTGGGAGGGAGGGAAGACGCCTATTTGTATAACAACAGGATTCAATCTCAATTGCTTTTCGGTCTGTGCATCTGTCTTGATAGAAATTATCCGTTCTTCCTGGCCATTTGTTCTATGTTCTATGCCAAGAGAATGTGAAGAATCTCCTGTCTCCAGCATCTGGTCCTGAAGATTTCCTCCTCTGATTTTTTACAGCTTGGTGAGGCATCTATCTTGGAATCTCAGTGAAGCCTTTTATCTATGAAGTGATGATAACCATCATGGCTTTGGATGAGAGGATTCCTCCTTCATTTTATTCACTGAGAATGCGTTACACTATTGTTAAAAGAGTTTTTAATGTTTGCGTATTTTGTTTTGTTTATTCTGCCTCTCTAGTAAAGATTGCCTGGATTTATAGTGAAAATTACTTCTCCAGTAAAGAGAACTTCACTAGAGTCTAGTAAAGATTGCCTTTATAGGTGGTCTGCATTTATGACTGCAGTATGTAAATATATATACCAGAAGAAATTTAAATGTGACACAGATTAGCAAAAGATCAGGTTCAATCAGAACAATCCAGACCACCTAAGGAGAAGTGACTACTGTAGTGCTAAATAAATCACAAACCCAGAAGTGAGAATAATTAAAATGTTGTTAATATTCTTAAGGTTATGCCAAGAAGCCTCTCATGCAGTGACATTTCAATAGCATATTAAAGGAGACATTCAAGAGAAGAAAAAGATTAAACTGTCTATATGATGATGTGTAGAAACATGCAGCAGAATGTTCCAAGAATATCTGCTATATCAAGAAGTTAAAACATTGTCTTTTTGTTTCCAAACTAAGAAACAACATCCTATTATTTTAAAATCTGCCTTAAAATGTTGAGAACAGACATTCTTGAAGAAAGGACAGGACAGCATGGAAAGCAATGACTATTTAATATATATTTTATACTTGATTGATTTTTCAGTTAGTGTTGTCTTTGATTTAGAGTCGCTTAATAGTGAGATAGGTGGCATACGGTATAAATTTAATAAATAAATAAAAATAATTTTATCTGAACCAGCATTAATGATTAATCTTTTTTTTCAAATTATAGAAATGAGACATTGTAAAATTATGTTTCATTTAAGGCTAACAGTGAAGTAATGAAGTATGAGTTAGTATATATGGGTAAGTTTCTTCAGTGACATGGTACACAAGTTCTGTGTTAAAACTTAATTTTAGGACTTCTTTAAGAGCTAACGATACGTTTGCTGATACAAGTAGTCCTCAGTTAATGACTGCTGTTTAGTAACTGAACTTACAATGGCACTGAAAGAGTAGTTTTATTACCAGTCCTTGAACTTACAATAGTCATGGTGTCCCCATGGTCACATGATCACAATTTACAAGTTTCAAAGCCAGCTTCTGACAAGTAGTCAATGTAGAAGCCAGCAGTAAGACACAAGTTGCAGTCACACGACATCATGTACCTATGATGATTTGCTTAATAATTGCAGCAATATTGTCAACTTAAATCTAGCATGATCACCTGATAAATTTTATCTTATGACTGCATTGCTTAGCTATAGATTTGCCAGTTTCAATTGCAGTCATTAAGTGAGTACTATCTGTATTGCACTGCCTTCCAAAGCAAAGATAATAGACAACTAATGCTTGCATTACAAACTAGATCAAAATGAACTCCTTTCTATGGAAACAGACAGATAAAAGTACAAGACTTTGTAACTATGAAAGTCTAGTGATAATATGAAACCTGATCAATATTCATTTTGTCAATAAGTTCTTAGAAGATGCTTTACTGCAGAACAACAAAAAGCCTGGGAACATTCATATTATTTTATTTCTTAATGGTTGGGAATATCTGGAAGAATAATCTCTGGAATTGAGTGCTTAGTCTCTTTTAAGGGTATAAATTCTAATTTTATAAATAATGTATTTTATTTACTGTATACCTCAACTTCCAAACAAATTATTAAGGTGTCTCATAATATAAAAATAAAGATGCATGGAAAAACTCAACAAATCAATACTAAAAATATTAAATAAGGTTAAAATATTAAAATCCCAACTTTTGTCTGAATAAATGTGACTTAGCTCCTCAGTGAAAAGTAAAGAAGCTAGCGCAACAGAGCATTTAAACTTGTCGGCTTATATTTATGGTAGGAATATTCCTCAGGATCTAAGCTGTTTTACATTTATAGATTATGTGGTTACTGAAAAATTAATAGCATAAAGCTGATCTTCCAGCAATGGCATCAAGGGATCCTTGATGGTTGGCAAGCAATTGATCTTTCACATTTTGAAAAAACTTCTATACCATTTTAAAGATGATCCCACATATAACACACAGCAATAGTCTAATTGTAATGATTGCACCATGTCAGAGGAAACTGATGTCATATCTGTGTGACTTAGGAGTGGCTGTAGGTGCCACATTAGATTTAATGTGCTTCTCGCTATAGCTACCACCTGGGAATCCAGAAATAGACAACAGGCCTGTTTTTTAAAGGATATGTTAAATCCACAGTATGTCTGTCTTACTTATCAATAGCATCTCTTTCTCTCTTGCCCTATTTTCTTCCTTTGGCTGAGAGAGAATGACTGGCCCAAATCGCCCCATTGACTTTGTGACAACTCAGAGTTTTCTGGATACTAGTTGGTGCTTTTATCCTATACAAAACTGACTATCGTCTCTATCATATTTGGATTTAGCTTCATTTGGTTCACTGCTGAACCAAGAAAACATTTGTTGTTCCTTGAAGCGAAGTGGCAAGAGCAATACATCATAGTACCATCCAGCATGTCAGAGACACCTTGTTTCATAACTCTGGATGACCTTTCCCAGCGGTTTTGTACAAATTGTAGCATAAATAAGAAGCTCGAACCCTATAATTCATTGTAACAAGTTAGATGTGGAACAGAGATTTCCCTTCATCATATTTTGGATAGGGTTTGACAGGAAAGACTGGTACCGTGGCAGAGAAATATCACCAGGGCTGCAGGAAGAGAATTTAGCCAGTAGCATCAAACACTGTCAAGAGTAATAGAGCTGCAATCTGAATTAATTCTAAAAGCCAAACTGAAAGGCAGAGAAACACTCATTATTATCTCCTTTGCCATTCAATCTACATTGATCTGATTCTACTTGTGTTCATGTTGCAGTTCATTTTCTTGCATTGTCACTGTTAGTTTTCCACTGTTTTGGCTTTGTGAGGAAGGAAGAAGAGAGCTCTTAGCAGTAGCTACCTGAGACTGCCTCTGTATTCTATAAGTCAGTCAAGGCTTCCGTTGTATTAGTAGTTTATTGCCAGCAGACAGTAGAGGGATATTTCAAAGCACATTTCAGAAACAATTTTAATTGATTCACCACTTGAACGATATACAAAAGGTTCCATGCATGAAACAGCCAACACTGGGCTGTCTGTTTATAGACTGAAAAATGCTTGGATTTTCTTTTGAGTGAAGTAATATAAAGCACTTTATAATAAGCATATTTGGCATGGAAGCAGACCCACAATGATGCATTCCAGGCACAGGATTTTAGAATAGAGAGAATAGAGAGTGGTGGGGCCATCAGAGGCCATGGCATAGAGGAGATAGGAAAAGAAAGGCACTGGAAGTATACAAGGCATTTGGATGAAGAAGGGAGAGATATACCAATCTTGTCTGGATCATCTTTGGAAGTTCCCTCCAGATTTTGTCTCAGCCAGAATCCAGAACCACCAAAATTTATGGATTTCAGAGTGGTTGAATTTCTGAGTCACAATCTCTTTGCTCAGAGTTGAAGCCAATTCCCCCTGGAATGGGACAACTTGCAGTGGCCAACTCACCACCACCAGCTTGCCACCACCAAGTCACCTCTGCCAAGTTGCCACAGGACACCTCCACATGGAAGACTCGTCCTGCTGGCAGCCAAAGGGAGAGCCAGGTGTGCGAGTGAGCAAAGGGGTGGGTAGAGCACAGAGCACGTCGAAATGGGCAGTGGGGAACGCATCGGGGCAGAGGGTGGCAGGGAGGAAGTCAGGGGGTTTCCATTTTCACCTGCCCCCCACTGCTGCCACTGATCCTATTTTAGGAGGATAGAGTTACAGCTAGTCCTTGACTTATGCCCATTTATTTAATGACTGAAAAAAGCGACTTACAACTGATCCTTGCAGATACAACTGTGGTGGCGCCTCTGTAGGGATCAAAATTTGGAAACTCGATACCTGGCATGTATTTTTGATGGCTGCAATGTCCCTGGGTCACATGATCGTAATTTGCAACCTTTCCAGGAGACTTCCAACAAGCAAAATCAATGGGGAGGGAAATCCAGATTTGCTTAACAAGCACATGCTTTGCTTAACAACTGTAGTGATTTGCTTAAGACCCATGGCCAAAAAGCTCACTTAAACAACTGCATTACTTAGCGACAGAAGTTACAGTTCCAATTGTGGTCATACGTGGAGGACTACCAGAAGAAAATTATAATTTCTTGCTTTCTAAACAAGTAAATTGTCTTGCTTCTTCATTATAACAATGTTCATAATACTAATTATAGAAAAGCATCTAACCTCTGAGGGTCCAGTTTCTGGCTGGCTAGTTACTGAGCAAAATCCAGGTTCAGTCTGAAATTTCTGTCCAAGCTTGGATGAAATCAGTTTTTCACTCTAAGCCTCTAGAAATATTTCTTATAGACTATTTTATGTTTTTGGAAACAATGTTATTCTTAATATCAATACTAGTACATCCATTTTTGAATTTTGCTTCAATTTGTTAGTCCTTATGATCTTCCTTGGCTCTTGCAGCACTTTGATATTGTTCCCAGGTAAATCAATTTGCTCAGTAATAGAGAGAGGCCAGGAAACTGTCACCTTTCTCACTTGGTTTATGACAGCCACTGGTTCCTTCAGCTACCTGCAGCACAGAATCTGAAATGGGGAAGGATTCTATTCCCAAATTCAAGTTTGAGCCTTGATTAGAAGAATCTTGTGATTAATCAAAGAGGGAGTCTATTCCACTGAAGCCCTAGCATTAAAACTATTTGCAGGGGTGGGGTGGGGTGGTGAAAAATGTATCTCTGTTCAGGAAGGGGATGAGGAGGGAAATAGTCACTTAGGTTTAGAAGCAGCCATGCGCTCAGTTATTTAAGGAGTTATATTGTGCTTTTGTTATAGAAAAATCTGGCTCCGCATCATTCTGAAGCTGCGCAATGATGACCCTACATTTTATTTAGTGGGAGCAGATTGCATTTAAAAAAGGGTTTAACACCTCAGGAAGAATAGCGGAGTTAACTTCAGTCTTTCAAGAAGACTGGCTAAGCAATGGCCTATATTCAACTGTATTAAATTAATTCTGTTCTGAGTATGCATGATTTTATCTGAGAAGAACCAGTGCTCTTTGTCACAATATTTTTCAGTCTGTTACAGTTTCTTTTATAAGTGTCATTGGTTACTGTGCTAGTGTAGAGTGCTAAGCAGCATTGCTGTATAGCTGTTAAGCTGACTTTGTTCAAGAGGCAATGGAACATTCAGAGCTCTGCATCAGTCTGCTCCTGCACGAATATTACACAGACTGACTACAAACCACAGTTCGACAAAGGAGTAAGAATGGTGCATTAAAATATCTGCAAGAAATACTACTTGTTTGCAAGCAGGCACTGATGGGAGCACAAAATAGACAAAGTAATAGAAAATAAAGAAGGTAAATTGTTCTGGGACTTTAGAATTCAAATGAACAAGTACCAGCCACGTAACACGCCAAACTTATCAACTGTAGATAAGAAAGACAAAAAAGTCCAGGGACTTCCGGTTTGTGTCGTGAAAGTATGGGCTGAAGAAATCAGAGCTCCAGTTTCCAAATTCGATTTCATCTTGTTTGGGAACCCCAAGGGGTCTGAATGTCACCCCGTAGAGGCGACGAAGAGAAGCCCGGACCAGACAGTGGTCAGTCCAGATGAACTGAAGATAAGCGAGAGAAAGACTTCCTGTGTGTAGGCAGCCCAAGTTACAGACAACCGGGGGGGAAAAGCATAGCCGCAGAACAGCTGATCGCCAGCTACATGTTGAAATCTGGGTGAGTAAAATTTTAATCTCTTCTCCTGATGGAAAAACAAGAAAGATGCCCTAATAAGGAAACAGAATTTTAAAAATAAACTTCCCAAAAGAAGAAGAAAAAATGTCGGGATGCTATGAAAGGGAAGAGAAAATGTTAAGGAATACAGAAAAATAATAACTAACAGACCAGGATTATTTTGGATTAACTGAATAATTTTAAATAAGAAAAACTTTTGAAATTTTTAAGAGAAATAACTGAAAAAAGAGAATTTTTTGTTTACAAAGAAAATATAGTGAAAAAGAGACATCTAGTCGTGAGAAGATGTACTAAAATAACCTTGGAAAATACCTGTTAAAAACAAAACATATCTGACTCTTTACTATAAGAGGGATTATAACAACATCTAGTTTTAGCCAAACTACTGAAGCAAAGAAATGTAAACTGCAATACAACTTATTAAAGAATTACGGCAATGGATTCACTCTAAATCAGCTGGTCGGCGGGCAGGGAGAATG
>JANHFO010009107.1:3040-14958 GCA_032468095.1 Pareas carinatus | reverse complement strand
TCTGTACACCGCCCTGAGTCCTTCGGGAGAAGGGCGGTATATAAATTTAAACAAACAAATAAATAAATAAATAAAAGGAAAAAATGGAGAAGAACTTGACTAAATTAAAACTTTATAATGTGACAGAAATGCAATGATGAGTAGAAGACAGAAGGGCTGGATTATTGAACTTATGAAATGGAATGGCAAAGTAATATAATACTGTAATATTGGTTTAAATATAGATTCCAAACTAAATAAAAAGAGATGCTACCCATGTAAGCTAAAAATAACTAGAAATTGTATAAAATAATAAATGAAAATTGGAAAAGGTTTTTGTAATGAATAAAACTGGAAAAGAAAATTTTAGTGCTTGTTAGTTAAATATGGTAAATATGAAAGGGACATAAACAGAGTGATGAATGAAGACAACATATTAATTTTCAACTGAGACTGGATGTAAATAAGCAGAGGGAAGAAGAAGAAGGAAAGGAACAGGAGTTAGGGGAAGAAGGAGAAAAGGAAGGAAGGAAGAAGAGATAAGAGAAGTGAAGATAGAGGATGGATGGAATCCAGAAGGTAGGAGTGAGAGATAGGAAAGAAAAGAAATGGAAAATTGAGTAAGAGCTTGGAGGAGGTTAAAAGAGAAGGTGATGTAAAAAGGTGGAGGGGAAAAGAGGAAGAAGGAAGGAAGAAAGAAGGTAGGTGAAAAGTTGAGAAAGTAGAGAGAAAGGCAGAGAAGGTGGAAGAAAAGGAAGATAAGGTAAGAAGGAGGAGGAATGAGATGGATAAGGGAAAGAGAAAAGATAGGAGGTTCTGAAAATAAAAAATAAAAAAGATACACACACACACGTATATATAAATTTAGAGAATCTAGATGGGAAGATTGTGAACATTCTCTTTTTGAAAAGGTTGGAATCTACCCTTTCTAGGAAATGTAAACTTTTTGTATATCCTATATTAATTCTGGATTGTGTCTTGACATTGATCTGTTATTCCTAAATATTATAGTATATTCCTGCTATTCTTGGTATACTAGGGGAAAAAACCTACCTTCCTTGATGTATTGTCTGTCTGTCTGTCTGTTTGTCTTGTTTTTTGCTTGTTTGAAAAATGAAAAATTACTTGGCAAAAAAAAATTCATCTACATGACTGTATCTTTATCTCACCAAGGAATAATTGATTCCAACATATCTATTCCAACACAGGAAAAACTAAAACTTCTCTCACAAATTCTGCTAGGGAGAAGTTTCCTGAAGATGGGCTCCAGCATCCTGAAAGTTTGGAAAACTAAACCTCTCGTTTCGTTGACTGACCCAGATTGGATCCTACAAAAGGAAAAGCTTCTGATTGTGATGGTTATCCATTGAATGCTATAACAGAGCATTGATTTCTTTGCTCCACTAATTTTTGAGGCTTACAATGATGATTTAAAATATTTTTTCTCCTTTTTTCAGGTTTACATAAGTGATTTTAAATATGCTATTGGTTATAGAAGCTCTTATCTGATTTCCTTGTTAAATGCTAGTGCCAAAATACTGAGAACCAATCTAGCATGCAGATTGCATACTACCAATGATTTATCCATTTTCTACAGCCTGGTGTTCTAAAAGATCAAGTGTTTGATAATATTAAAATATCAATTGATGTTCCAAATACACAGTAAGAAAAGTTGAAGTTAGCAGTGTGATTTGACTGGATGTAGAAAAGGCCTTTGATTCAGTTAAAAAAATAGTTAAGCCAATTTTGGTCAAATGTGGATTTCCTTTTTAAAAAAATTAATCAGATTAAGATGTGATATTACAAACTGAATTATTTCTTTGTCATTGAAGCATAATTCTGATCCCTGTTCATATGAGAAAGTTACATTTTGAGAAAAATGCAATTATAAAATTCAGATAATGGTTAGTCACTTCTGGTAGTCATGAGCTGATATTACTACTATTGCAATAGTAAAATTGCAATATTTTCAGTTAAAATATGATTTTATTCCACTGTAAATATATATATCCAAAATCTAAAATTCCTGAACTACAGTACTATTAATAATGGTATGTGTTTTGAACGATATTAAGTTTACGGTATTTTAAATAAATAAATACTTAAGGTACATATAAACTATGTACAAGGGGTTAGACTGGTGATGCGGGATATTCTTTATTACCAAATCAGTTAATAAAGGGTTTTAAATATGTAAACTACGTTTTTATAATCTGCATACCATATTAATCAACAAAATATTTTTTTCATGTACAGTAAACCTTTAGAGAAGGTTTAACAAAGACTAATTGTTAACTACACCATATTGATATTTGAAAACAGGAAGCGGACACTTATCACACGATATATGCATTATTCAGCTATTTTGTTTAATTCATCCGTCTATTAATAGGCATGATGTTGAGGTATCTACCAAAATTTGGGATTTGACCGGCTAGGGTTTTCCAAAATATTAGCAAAAACAACAAGAACAGCCTTAAACTCAAATACTTTCAATATAGATAGGATAATGACACTGTAGCATTCTAATTTTAGATCAATGACATATATCCTACCTTTTGATTATAATCTGGCTGTCAATGAAATGTGAAAACTGAGTTTATTATGATTAAGATTGCATGATCTGTCTAAAATATTGGGCTAAATAATATTTTGTCACTAGGAGTTGAGCAATGTGCAAATTTAATAAATACCTTTTAAAAACCCACATTTTTCCTCATATTTATGAAATATATTTCTGGTCTTTCCAGAAGAAAGATGACATTAAAATGTGAATGCAACAGCTTAATTTTGCTGCCCTAGCATTTATTTATTTATTTAATCCATTTATAGGGCTGCCTAGCTTGCAAAACATGACTCTTGGGTTGCTAGCATTACCTTAAACACGAACATCAACAAAAATAAAAATAACACTAACTGCATAAGGGAAACAGTTGAGCTAACTAGCCACACTACAGGATGTCTAATGCCTTAACTGTATCCAAGCATATTGTACCGCAACGAAATCTAGGTAAGTAATGCCAAATCTCTTTTCAACAGCAGTTATGACACTATAGTAAGATTTGTCAGGATTCTGATAATTACATGGAAGAGACAATTTTGCCACATTCTATTGTTACAAAGAAATCTATCCTATTAGGAAGAATCATATGAAGATGAAATTCCTTTATTGGGTTTTAAGGGCACAGAAATCAATCTTTGGAGGCAGATAGCTATAGAAAGCAACAGTTGCAACAACAACAACAATCAGCATAATGTCAATTAAAACTATATCTGGTTTCAAAAGTCTTCAAATAATTTTCATTCAGTTCAGGGGAATTTATTTCTGAGCAAGTACTATAAAATAAGCTCAACTAAAGTTGTATTCTAATTCAATTAACAAACATTTCTAAAAGTCTGTTGATGATAATATCCAGTAGAATTCTTCTCCAGCAACAAATACAATGTCAACAAATGCAATCAGTTATGGAAACCTACCAGAGAATGCTGTGATGATGCTTCTGGAGAGTTCCGCTTTACATTTTCTTCTGTTGGTTGTTGTAGCACTTTGGTGAATTTTCCTTTCAATTTACTGAACATATTTGTTCACAAAGATCTTTAAAATCTTTGGTCATTTGTAATTCAATGCTAAAGCATTTAGGTTTTCAGGCCAGTATTATTCAAACCAATTAGATGTTTAATCAGGGTTTAGTTCTGCAGAGTACTTCATAATCTCCTGTAAAGACAGCCTATCCAAGTGATTGCTTTTCTTGGCATAGTTTATTTATTTATTTTTATTTTAACTGTGGCATTACTTATAGATTTATGCTGAAAATGTGCTTTGAGATTTCAGAGTTAGAAAAAACAACAGCCAAAGGATGCCTAATTATTTTGCCTACCTTTTTACTTTAGTATTGCACTATTTGCTCAGGATCAATTTATGATACTGTGTTTGCAGATAAAGTTTTAATTAAAATGCATTGAGGTAAAATGAATAAAGGAAAGGGATCAATAATTTTGGGTCTTCATAATAGATTACGTGATTTTGTTTTGTTATTCTGATACATGTACCTGGTTTGTAATTATATAGTTAGAATATTTCAGATTAAAGATTAATGCTAAAGCAATGTTAAAAATTATATAAATTCTTTTGCTACATTCTCATTAGCCAGTTTGAGAAGTCTAATCTATCTCAACCTTCACTTTGCTGGCTTATCATTTAAGAAGATAAAACGTATCCAAAATGATTTGCGTTTATGAAATTCTACATGAAAATATCAAATAAAAGATAAAAGTCTTTTATTCTATCTGAAAAACAGCTCTCAATTCAATCTAGGTAGGGTGAATTTTATGCAGTTATATTTGGAAGGGTATTATATGAGCAGTCACTTACAAAGTTACAATGGCACTGAAAAAAGTGACTGATTACCAGTTTTCACACTTACGACCATTGTGGCATTTCCCTTGGTAATTAGGTTTTTCAAACATATATAAAAACAACAACACAAGCATATATACGTACATAAAATACATCAAGGATGGTAGGTTTACTGTATCACAACAAGAAAACCAAATATTTACGGAATTTAAAAGTGGCAGACCAATTAGAAGACACAATCCAGAATTGATCCAAGTTATACAAATTCTTTTACCTCTCCTGTTGTTGCATTCTCATGATCACAAGGTCCGAATTCAGATGTTTGGCAATTGACTTACATTTATGACAGTTGCAGAATCCTGGGGCCACATGATCCCCTTTTGTGACCTTCTGACAAGCAAAATCAATGGGGAAGCCCAATTCATTTAACAACCATGCTACTAACTTATCAATTGCAGTGATTCACTTAACAACCGTAGCAAGAATGGTTGTAAAATGGGGCAAAACTCACTTAACAAATGTCTCACCCAGGAACAGAAATTTTGAACTAAATTGTGATGGTAACTCAAGGACTATCAGGTGGAATTATGGTAAATATCATTTCTTATCTCTTTCAGAGATTGCCATCCTGACATGATTAGAGAAAACAGCTCCCTTGAATGTGGAATTTACATGGAGGAAGCAGAAGCAATAACAGTAAAGTCAAATAGGGATTGGGTGAGCTAAGATACTGCTTGTGTGAGTCTGTAAATGCACATTCTTTTTATGAGGAGCATAGGTTAATGAATTTTCTTGGAACATATTGTCTTGATTTTTTTTAAATGCAATATCTCCCTAGCACAAAACACAGAATTATAAGAGAGGCACTGTTTTGTGCAGTGTTTTGATGAACCCAGATGAAGATCTCTCCGCCTTTGAAGTTTCAGCATTCTTTGATTACGACACTCTGTACTGTTTCTCTGTGCGTCGCATGAGAAAAGCTCATCTTGCTTCCCCTGTTCTGACCACTTTCTACAGAGGGACGATTGAGAGCATCCTGTCATACTGCATTACGGTCTGGTTTGGAAGCATCCCTGCTTCAGACAGGACGGCAGTGTAGAGAGTGGTGAGGATGGCCAAAAAGATCATTGGCAGTTTCCTCCCCCACATCCAGGAGATAGCGCAGAACAGGGTCTGGAAGATTATTCGGGACACTACTCATCTTCTTCACAACCTGTTTTCCCTGTTACCTTCTGGGAGGAGGCTTCGTGGTATCTGTAGCAGAACCTCGAGGTTCAACCATAGTTTCATTCGATACAACATTAACCCTGTGAACTCTCAGGCTTCCTCCTTCCGTTATATGTTCAAAATGGACAGTATTTAATATTTTATTGTTATGGATATGTGGGGGTGTGAGTCTATAAATTTGTTGTTTATAGTATGTTTTTGGTTTGTGTCATGTATGTGTTTCACTTTGAGAGTGGGCAACTAAATTTCATTTTTGACGTGTGCCATTGCGGCATTGCGGTCACAGTAAAAAAATGACAATAAAGATTATCTATTATCTATGAGTCCGCTGTAACGGAAAAGGGCAGTATATAAATCTAATTGATACAAAATAAAATCTCTCTCCCTCTCCCTCTCTCTCTCTCTCTCTCTCTCTCTCTCTCTCTCTCATATTTAAAAATGCATGAAAAATCAATGTAATAGATATTAATGAGGAAATATTTTGGGGAACTTGTTAATAATTACTGACATTTGTGATTAATGAACTTTATATTGGTTTAGGCTGTGACTAATAAAATTAAAGTTTTGAAAACCTCTCTGAGTTACTATATCAAAAACAATAATCAGGTCATAATGAACCCAATAGGCTCCTGCAAATGAAATAGCTTGTTCCATCACCTCTACTTTCATCCCCCCCCCAACTATGTCTGTGTAGCGGGTGATTAACTTGGCTTCCTATTTGGTGGTCTTTTATGCGCAACAGCTATTTAGCTATATTTCTCATCTAGTGAACACACCAAAAGCACTTCAATTAATTGAATATCGGTGACCTGCTGTTAAGTAGGAAGATTAATGTTGCAGGAGGCAAGGTGGCTGGCCTGTATCCAATTAGCTTCTTAACCATGCTGACCTTGGCCAGTATAACTACTATCTAAAAGCTCTTCATGTTTGACAAGAACAGGAAGGAAGTATGATGGAGTTTTTATTCTTAAAGTGACTCATCATACACAACCAGTTTCAAAACATACATTTCTTTGTCCCTGGCCCATTCAAACACAAACAATAATGAGCCCCACTGATGGAAAAGGAAGTTGAAAAAGAATGGAAACAGAGAATTCTTCTTCATCCACATTTTTTAAACCAATTGTTAATCCTCAACCCATCTACCATTAAACAAAGTAAAAGAGGCTACATTAAAGCAGCAGATACTGGCAGACTAGGGATTATAAAAAGATATTGCAGGATAGCAAATTCTGTATGATAAAGTTGCCTTGTGTCCACTGCATGACCCTGTTGCCTTCTGATTTGCTGTCTTAATGCATAGGTTAAGGTAGGATTAAATGGCCAGTTTATCAGCTTAAGTTCAAAGTACAGATTGAGGATCAGTATGCATCTGGTCTAATTTTGTTGCTGACATGCTGCGGCCCAGTGCCGCTCCACGGCCAGGGAGATAAGGACCCTGGTACTAAAGCATGATAATTCTTCTATTTGATAAAACAAGAAAAAATTAGGTGTAGCTAGGTTATTTGTATAATCAAACTTTAGTTCTATCTATGGATGAATAGAACATGACTTCTTGTACAAAAGCTACCTCCTCATGCTCAAGCCTTCAATTAGATGCCCAGGTTCAGTTGAAATGCCACATGTCCTTCAAGTAAATAAAGAATATTAAAAGTTGGCTATTTTACATTTCAGTGGCAAAAACAATGATGATTCTCTTTAGATTTTGGCCCAAAAACAAAAGAACAAAAATGATTAACAGACATATTATCTTTGAAAGCCTGTAGCATTTTCAAAATCTTTGCATATTTATTTAGATGTAGGACCCTCTCTGTTTAATGGGGTTTATTTGCTGTTTAAGTATTTTTACAACTATAGTCTTAAGAGCAACAAGATAACTAAAAAACGTTTTTCTCAGTTTTTAATAGTAGACTATCTAATGGTTGAATTTAACCCTTTTTCTCCTTTCAGCAGAGATAACTGGGTATATGAGATACTACTTCCAAAGAATGACTTCAATTTAATGTCAGGTTTTATTATTAGCCATGTTGCAACTTAGAAAATGGCCTACGATGCTTAGATTCTTTACCAGTGTTGCTTTCTCAGGAGCGCAGCATCTATTTTTGATTTTTTTTATATAAAAAAACCTCTCCAGAATAAACCCCTGGAAAAATTAATTCCAAACAATTGTAATTTCATTAGCTAAAATACACACTGCAATTTTTGTTCAAAAAATAGGCTATAGTATATTATTCCATTACAAGAATGACTAATTTCTACTAGTTTTGCTTAGGTAGTATATTTTATATCTTTCAGCCCTGAGCTTTTTAATGTAGTGGATATAATTTGCCTTGAAGAAGACTGATAAATCTTTTTTCACTCTTATTATAGAGAAAAAAATTGGACACACACACACATTATAGGAGTAAGGAAATGTAATTTAAGTGGGACTTGACTTGATGAAGAGTGTCCTGATTCTGAATAGTTTAATTTTCGGCTTTCCTTCATAGTTTGTTATGGCAGATTTTGTTTTATTGTATTTAAATATGTTTGCCCAATGGACATTTCTTGGGAGTCTGCCTGATAAAGCTTATTGCTTACTTTCTTCTTGTGTTCTAGGTCACTGTTCTTACCACAAAACTTATATTTTACTTGCCTCCATCAATCTTCTTGAAAAGACTCCGATCTGATGTGTGCTGCTTTTGCTTACAATGGTGTTGCCCTGCTCTCTGTGTGTGCTTCCACTCTCTCCTCACAATGGCTTAGCAGATGTCAGTTTGACATGGATAGGTCAAGCTTAACTGGTTTTGTGGAAAAGGGATGTTTCTGCATCAGTGATTTATGTCAGTCTTTGAGACTAGGGAAGTGTGACATAGTTATACTTTGGATGGGCTCCAAAGGATCTATCTCTGGTCTTACTTTTTAAAATATGTTTATGTATATTTGATTAAATGAAAACTAAACCCACCTTTCTAAATGTGAAAATAACATCTGCCTTTATGGTTAAAATTAGATTGTAAGAACTTTAAAAATATTTTTGAACTTTTAATACACTGGCTTGCAAGAAAATGAACAATTCATAATCAGAAATTTGTGGAAAAACTTTTAAGAAATATAGTTTGCATTCCAATGAATACTATTAGGGGAAAACAATGTGATAAAAAGCAATGCTTAGCTGTAAAATTCGGGACACCTTTAGCTGGTTGTGGTAACTGGCTTTATTTGTATAAATCCTCACCAGAAAAGAAATCTATTAGAAAACCATGTAGTTCATGGTTCCTTCAGTACAGCCAAGATTTGATGCATAAAAATAGTGATAATACAAGCACTGTATTCACAAGAAGAATAAACCTATCACCTATTATTTATCTATATGGTTTTCCTCTATAATTTGGACAACGGTTTATTTTTCTCCTTTAAGTTGCTCTGCAAATGTAATAGAATTATGCTTTCCATCCCTTGAGACAGCTGTCAAGCAATGATATTAAAATATATGGATCATTGACTTTTTTTGGCTATGAATGCCATTGTAATATACCTGTTTCTTGGCTTCAGTTACTGTGGCTGAGATATTTTGCTCAGATATATCTGTATATTTATTCAAGCAGTTGTTTCCTATTCAGGTAGTGGAGGAATTCAATCTTTATTCATGAGCTGTCCTCATAGGAGCACTAATAGAGCTGCCACAAGCCAGGAACATGTCAGTTCACAATGGGACCTCCCGAACATTTCTCCGAGGGAAATGCCACCGAGTAGAATCCCCAGAACTTTTCTCTGATCAACATTCAGAGCTTGTTTTTTTGTTTTATATCCTAGTGAGCTCATTTTCACATATACTTCTGTACTGTGATTGCCTACTCAATTTATTTTCTGAGGAGATGTGTGAGGAGGGTCACAATACAAAACTTCCATTTATTTTTAAATAAAGTAATCTTAATTTTTTTAAAAAAGTCAGGGAACCTGTAGGGCAGATGGTCTGTATCACTTTAGGACCAGATATCTCAGTTAGTCTTCTTGTTGTTGTGCCATATCTGTCATCGGACACTGGCAGTCACGTTGCTGATCCTATCTTGATCTTCAGCTGCACGGAAAAGTGCTACTGAATTTAGTTCAAACCAATCTCTTAGGTTTTGAAGCCAAGAAATTCTTCTACTACCTGGACCTCGTTTACCTTCGATCTTTCCCTGTATGACTTAATGAAGTCATATTTCTCTGGGTGTCGTATCACATGTCCAAAATACTCAAAACTTTCTTTTTTATGGTTTTGATGATTTCCCTCGACTTTCCCATGTGGCTTACCATCTTCTCATTTCTAATTCTGTCAACCCAGTTTATATATAATAGCTGTCTGTAGACCCACATTTCAAATGCTTCCAGTTTCTTTAAATGGCTTTCTGTCAAGGACCAGCTTTCTGCTCCATAGAGCAGTTAGTCACAAACCTCAAAACGTATCACATTCACAGAAATAGTTGTAATATGTTTCTGCAATCTCTTAAACATATTTTCTAGAGTGTTTGTTATCTACTTTCACCTCTTGCATGCTTTATTTTTGCAGTGCATACATGGTAAAAATTGTAACTATTCATTTTTTTAATATACAAAAGATAAAGGGCTTAAATAAATATTTAAGGTGCTGTCCTTGAAGTCAGACTTTAATAAGATTTCATTAATTTAGTACATGTAAGTCTCTTAGGCTTCAGTAGACATCAAGCAAATTACAGTTTCCGTGTTTCTCTGGAGAACGGAGAATTATTCTATATTTATGAGCAATTACCAAATGGATGTCACCAGACTATCAGAAGATGAGGGGTGGGAGGGCAAAGGAATTCAATATGGTTCTTATATGATACAGTTCTAATACTAAACATTTTTATCTAGAAATATATATCTTATTACATTCAAAAGGTCTTACTTTCTACTGATTGTGTATAGGATAGCAGCTTTAAAAACTATAGATGAAAAACAGCAGAGGAACCATATATGTACACATTTTTACACATTTCAGTTCATTAAAGAGAAATGTGATCTATTTTACCATTTGCTGCTACATTAACTGATAAGGCAGTCTTAAGAGAGTGTCTTGACAAACGTTTGCTATGTTTTACTATAAAAATTCCCAAGAAAGAAAATCCTAATCTAAACTCTAATTAGAAACAGGGGTTTGACAGGCACAAGGGGAGTGTTGGAAAGCTCAGATTATGACACACCAAGATAATAATTTAAATTACCTTTTCTTAAATTATTAATTTTCTCTCCTCCTCTTCTTCCCTCTTCCTTTTTCTCTTCCTCTTCTTTGTCCCTAATAATTTTATAAACTTGACTAAGCCTGCAGATGGTGCACTTTTTCAATAATACATCTGGAAAATATGGTAAATCATTTTTAATAACTTCCCAAATGCGAATGAATATTTTTCTGTGCCAAAATCTCACCTTTAAATGATTTCTTACAATAACAGCTTGTAAACAGAAAGCAAAACAATAAATCTACTCTGGAAAAGCTATATGTAACACAGATTTTCAGTAGTGTCAAAAGTCCAGTAATGTTGGTTTATAAAAATTTTAATTGGAGTGGCAAGGTGTGACTACAGATAAGCAGTAGGTCTGTATCATTTTCAGAATTTTTGCAATTCGTAAACAATATGCTTCTACTCAAAAATTGCTTTCAACACCTCATGTAATTGTAATGCTTCCAATGCAGAAATTCCAATTTCTTCTCTTAAATTCATGAGCTAAAAGCTCATTTTGTCTTTTCATTATCTATTTACTTCACTGTAATGTATGTTCATTAACCTTTAGGGCACGATTACTCCATAAGGCAATAGGTTTTTTGCCACAGTAGATTTGCCTTTAAGCCTCTTTGGTAGAACAGAAAATTGTATATAATTGTGGAACTGCATTTGGAACTGGATAGGTCGTTTATAAATGAGTTCCCTCAATCTATTCAACAAAGAAAGAATTAAAAATCTCAACTCTGAGATTTTTAGAGACAATTGAGAGTACCAAAGTTCAGTCTTCCCTGATGGTCTTCTAGTCATAAATACAGGCAAAACTCAAAAAATTAGAATATCATGCAAAAGTTCATTTATTTCAGTTATGCAACTTAAAAGGTGAAACTAATACATGAGATAGACTCATTACATGCAAAGCGAGATAGTTCAAGCTTTAATTTGTCATAATTTTGATGATTATGGCTTACAGCTCATGAAAATCCCAAATTCACAATCTCAGAAAATTAGACTATTGTGAAAAGGTTCAATATTCTAGGCTCAGGCTGTCCCACTCTAATCAGCTAATTAAGTCATAACACTTGCAAAGGGTTCCTGAGCCTTTAAATGGTCTCTCAGTCTGGTTCAGTAGGAATCACAATCATGGGAAA
>JANHFO010009105.1:2069-15526 GCA_032468095.1 Pareas carinatus | reverse complement strand
GAGAGAGACAGAGAGAGAGAGAGAGAGAGAGAGAGAGAGAGAGAGAGAGAGAGATGAACTGGATTTTGGTTTTTGGATTTTCACTGATCGTTAGCTGCCTTACTCAATATAGTGGCTCTCAACCTTTTGGACACCAGGGACTGGTTACATGGAGAAAGGTTTTCCCGTGGACCAGAGGGGACATGGTTTTGTATGCTGCTTGTAGCCCACAAATAGGCCTTAATTTGTTTCTGTGGCCCAGTTGCTAGCATGCCGTGGACTTGTGCTAGTCCACAGACTGGGGGTTGGGACTCCTGCTGTAGAGTGAATGAGTGAATAAATAAATGGCATGTCATAGAATCATGGAAAAGACCTTATAGGTGGTTTAATCCAGCTCACTGCTCAGATATCTGATAGATGTCCACATAACCTCTGCTCTGGGAGATGGGACGTCTAGCCACTACCATTCTGCTGCTGACCACCAGGAAGCAGGAGTGCCGCCGCTAATTGATTATCTGCTGGCCATTTCTCCAACAGCGAGTCTGGGTGGGCCATCTCGGTGTGGGGGGATGGGCCGTAGAGCGGGCAGTAGCCAGGGTCGGTCAAGGGGTGGGAAAGCTCAGTTGTCAGAGGGAGGCCCGGGGGGCAGGCTGTAGGGAGGCTGGTGGTCGACAACAGAATAGCGGTGGCGAATTGGGGTGGACCCTCTGCTCACGATATGCCATATTTTTAAACCAGTTTCAATGTCATGGCTTAGAAATAGAGAGCTACCTTCCTGTTACTATGCAGCTAAAAGTGGTAACAACAGCAAGGGGTTGTGAAGAGCTTTAAAGTGGGGAGTGGGTGTCAAAATGGCAAATGTCACTTGATATGAGCAAGTATAAAGTGATGCACTTTGTGTGCCAAAAATCCTAACAACTCATACAAGCTAATGGGATCAGAGCTAGCAGTAACTGAAAAGGCAAAAGATCTCAGAATAAAGGTAAACAGTTCAACGAAGGCATTGATGTTCATACACTGTAAAAAAAAAAGCCAACAGCACATTAGGAATAACAAGAAATGATATTTAAAATAGAGATGCCAATATCTTCATGCCCTTATATAAATCAATGGTGCAATGGAATATTGTGTGCAGTTTTGGTCACTACACATCAAAAAGGATATAGTGCACTTCATTATATTATGGGGTTGTTATATTTCACTTGTAAGATATATGTTTTAAAAAAAGATATAGTGAAGCTAGAGAAAGTAAAAAAGAAAAGAAAAAAAAGAAGGCAACTAAGATGGAGCAGCTATGAAGAAAGGTTGCAACCCTTGGAGATTTTTAACCTAGAAAAAAAAAGGGATTGAAAGGGGGCATTATTGGGATTTAGAAGATTATGGCTAGTGTGCATGAAGTGAACAAGAAGATGCTATTTTCTCCTTTTTAAATTACTGGAACTAGAGGTCACACAATGAAATTGATTGTTGAAAGAATCAAGACAGATTAAAAAGACATTTTTTTTAAACACAACATGTAATGAAACTTTGGAATTCGCTACCACAAGATGAGGTGCTGACGTGTAGCTTTTCTGCTTTGAAAAAAAGTTGGACTAATTGATGGAAGCCGTGGGGATTCATGGCTATTCCTCTTGATGGGGAGCGTGACTGCCTCAAAAGGCCATCCGCTGAGACACTAGTGGGCTTCCTTGTATAGTTGGCTTGACAATATGAGAGCAGGCGGCTGGATGGAATGGGCCAGGAGGTCTGACTTAGCAGGATACCGCTTATGGATTCACATTCTTAATTCATATTGCACTACTGTTGCCTACACCGACGATAATAGTTTCAAATAGGAGTCGCTTCTTGAAAGCTGGAAATTAAAACTGGGACCTACTTTCAAGAGGTAAATCACATGTTCTGGTCCTGAGTTACTGCTCAAATACTTTGAGTTGCATTATTTGGTGAGAGAACTTCTCTTAACATGCATAATGCCAATTTCGCTCTCATAAAATCACGGTTTCTCATTTATCCTGGGAAAAGGAGAATACCAGTGTTGAATCTGCTTGAACATTTGCTAGATGCCTTTTTATTGCTTTGCTTCTACTGCCCCCCCACCCCCGCTCACAGACTTTTTCTGAGCCTTTCTTGTCCAGTATGAACCTGTCTGATTTTCCTCACTAACCTCTTCCTCTTCTTACTTATCTGTCATTTCACCCAACAGCTACTGCTCCAGTTGCTACTGAGCTCTAAAGCAAGTCCTGATGAAGTGTCACTCCTAGGACTGTAGCTCAACTCTCATGATTCACATACAAGATCTATTGGTTACAGATGAAACCAAGTGATAGAATAGACTGGTGTATTTTTTCCCCCAGAGAAAAATTCCCATTAACAGACAAGCAGAGAGAGAGAGGGATGGCTTGTCAGACGGGATTGCAACATTCATGCTTATCAACTTCACTTTGAGAATGAGCCATTCTATTCTAGATTGCTTTGTTTGCAAATGTTTTCCTGGGTTCAAAATCTATGTGCCACTACTTCAGAAAAAAGCAAAGCAAAAGGATTTGAAAATTAAGTAACAATGAGAACCCTTTTGTTTGATCATTCAATCAGTCTTGTCCTTCTGCTATTGTTTGTCATTTGTTTTCCTTTCACAGGGAGTTTCTGTACCTTTGTCAAATAGCTGGAACTGTGTTTTCTGATACCACCCTAAAGTCCAACATCTCCCTGTCTCCTTTTGCTTGATCTATTGAGCTCTTAGAAGAGGCCTACTGAAGTTAATGATCAGGGCTGTGTGAAAGATTCATGGGAAATGTAACCTGAAGCCAGGATCCGTTTGTTCCATAAGGCATGCACAACTAATCCTTTGTTTCCCTCTTATTCTTTTATATATGATATATGAAATATGGTGTCATCAATATGATTTCAGCAAGACATTTGAAGGATCTGATCTTGCAAATCTGATCTTGCAAATTTCCCAAAAATTGATGTGATGTTCCAGATGATTGAAGACATGAACGCTCACTGACTTTTTTTTAACTATTCAGCATTCTAATGCAGTTTAGTAGTATCTTATAAATTTATTTTATAATAAATTAATATTTTCTAATACTTCTGACCTTGGCATTCTTGTGGACTGACCGCCTAAGCTGAGTGCTTGGAATCTACTATACAATTATCCTTGTAATTATTATTGATACAGTGTGCCTTCCTTTTCTGGACATATGTGAACCCTAATTTTTACTTCATTTTCATAACTGAAAGCATCACGTGTATTCATAGCCCAAGGTAAACGTTACTTTGAGAAGACAAGCTCCCAATAGATTTCAACAGCTTGTTCACTTACTACCCACCTTAAAATCTTAGCACCATGGGTGTGTCTTTATGCAGGAGAAAAACCTTGTTTAATTTATTTATTAAATTTATTTGCTGCCCATCTCATTTCAGAGCAACTCTGGGTGGCATACAGCATTAAAAATGTTATGAGGAGAAGAAGCTGCCTTATGCCAGGTCGAGCCATTGCTTCATTTACTCAGTATTGTCTGAGCTACTTCAGGTTTTAGTCTTTCTCAGTTATCCGTGCAACTAGCAGGGATATGGCAATGCACTCTTTTGCCTTTCTTCAGTGAGGTTTCTGCTTTAGTCACTGAATTTTGCACAGTGTGATAAATCACCATGACCGGCTCAAGGCTGACTTGGCCTTTCATCCTTCTGAGGTTGGTAAAATGAGAACCCAGGTTGTTAGGGGGCAATAGACTGACTCTGTAAAACACTTAGAGAGGGCTGTAAAGCACTGTAAAGCGGTATATAAGTCTAAGTGCTATTGCTATTTGCTCCATGGAACAAGCAAGAATTGAGGTCACATTAAGACATAGACTCTGGTTTTGTGTAGTAAGATACAAACCATGCTTCCAAGGTCATACAACTTCCAGACTTGTGAGTTTCTATTACTATAGCCTTACAATAAAGTGATTCCCCACATCCCCTACCCCCCTCCCCAGTTTGGTCTACTTGGGAGGCTGACAATCGTACAAGTCTGAAAGTACAAATTGCCTGCTATCTCTTGCTACCACTTGATCAGTTAGAGCAGACCCTTCTAAGTTTCTTTCTCTACCAATTACTTGGCTGCGGTCTCTTTCTTGTTTTATCTGGTTATTCTCCAGGCAACATCTCTTTACTCCACTAATCTTCTAGGTCATTCTCACATTCCATTACAGTAATATAACCTTAGTCACCTCCTTCATTTAAAATCAGTTCATGGATCAGGTGGACTCTATTGCACATCTATCTAGCATTAAGCAGCAGCAACCAGAGATGAAAGCCACTAAAACTCCAGAAAACTCCAGAAACCTGGAGTCTTGGGTCATCTTCAGGCTGATGCTTTTGGCTTCTTGCTAGTCTGACTAGTAAGAAGCCAAAAGCACCAGCCTGAAGATGACCCAAGAGACTTTCCACTCTACACAGGAAAAGACCCGAACACATCTGGACCTACCTACATATGTATATGTATGTGTATGTGTATGTGTATGTGTATGTGTATGTATATGCATATGTATACATATAGGTATGTGTGTGTGTGTGTGTTTGTGTGTGTGTGTGTTATGGCTCCTATTATACATAGAGAAGTCACTGTGTGTGAATTGGGTGGCTGTATAAATTTATTTAATAAATAAATATTATGGAATCTATCAATAAATGACATCAGCTGGTGGGTCATGCCAGGGTTCAGAAATTAAACATATTCAGGCTTGGTGGTAGACTACTAGGGAACCCTAAAACTGTAGGCAAAATAAAATAAATAATAACATCATAGAAAATAGAAAATAAAATCCCAGAAATAAAAAAAAATCCTGCTCTGTCAGTTAGAGAATTCTTGGGAACAGTATTTGGCATAAGGGCTTGGAAGTAATCAAAAGAAGGTAAAAATGAAAGTCCTGATCTGGGTGAGGGTAGGGTACTTTTATTAAAACAAAGCCACCACTGGGGATAGGAACCCCAAGACATTTAGAATGGGAATCTTTTGTTAAAAAACATATTTTTGATTAAGCTCAATATTACTATGCAGCTCATGATGAACTATGCAAAATCAGATTTTCATTTTAAAACATTCAGAAACACTTGCTGTATTGTGAAACTCAAATATCACAAAAGGTTTTAACCTTCAACAGCATTTATTTTTAATGGGATACATGAAAGAGAGTGACATTACACTTCAAAGCTGCCGAGATGATGCATTTGCAATCATAGTGTCATAGGGAGATCTATAAACAGCAGTGAGAAGACTTAAAGTGCTTCTGCATTTCCCCCTCCCCCTTCATTTTTAAAACACAGTTTCACTTTCAGTACTGTGTTTCCCCGAAAATAAGACCGGGTCTTATATTAATTT
The DNA here is from genome assembly GCA_032468095.1 of Pareas carinatus. Lineage (NCBI taxonomy): Eukaryota > Metazoa > Chordata > Lepidosauria > Squamata > Pareidae > Pareas > Pareas carinatus. Next base: position 10,182 of record JANHFO010009105.1, on the reverse strand, counting down.
TTGTTCCAAAAGATGCAATAGGACTTATTTTCCAGTTAAGTCTTATTTTCAGGGAATGTCTGGATGACGATCTTAACTGGGGCTTATTTTTAGGGTAGGACTTATATTACGAGCATTCTGAAAAATCATGTTAGGGCTTATTTTCCAATTAGATCTTATTTTGGGGGAAACAGGGCAATAGTCAATCCTGGAAACATTCCATCATTGGGATACCATTGCAACTTTATGCTATAATACCAATGGAAGGCTAAATTCAGTATTTGCCTATCTTCCTTCAACAACAACCATCTCCACAAATACTGAGATCAAAGCAAGACGCTGCATACAATTACTTGAAGGTAAGTCTCACTGAAATCAATGGAGCAAATTTCTGAATAAATATAAACATTATGCAATCTAAATGTCTATGAGGATTCTCAGTCATCCAGGTCATGGCTGACTCAAAAGTGCTTTTTCAAAAGGTAACTGGACTTTGTTTTTCCTTGAAGACATTTTGCTTCTCATCCAAGAAGCTTATTCAATTCTGATTGGATGGTGGAGGATGGAAGGATTTATATTCCTTGCAGTCATCTGATTGTTAGCACTGTTTCTGAGAGTCATTTCTGAGAGTCACTTGGAGGTTTATTATGCAATCTAGGATCAAGTAGCAGACAGGCAATTGCCTTTAGTTTAAGTCAATGAAGAAGACAATTAGCTCTGATTTATTTGAAGAAGCAAATCAAGTATATGCTTCATCTTTTCCTGTTCATACCAACAGAGTGCTAGAATTTAGTCCAAGATACCAATTAAGAGGTGAGCTGTTAATCAGGGGGAGACTTTTGGCAACACAGAATTTCCCCAGAAAAAGACCTGGATTAAGAGACTGTGCAGTCCCAAATTGGATGGGGGAGAGGGAAAAAGGTTCAGGATAGCCACATTCTAGAATCTCTCAGGATATATCTACTAGGTTAGAAAGTTATAGCTTTAGTTTGGCAAGGTTCTGTCCATTAGGGGTAAGCTAATAAAGGATTGAACTTGATTGGATCTCACTGTTGTGTTTCTAGGCTTAGACCTGACATGAATGCAGTACAATTACCTTCATTTTGAAGATTCTTCTTTGAAAGAAAACAAGTGACAGAGTGCACAAAATCAGATGGAAGGTTTGTGCTGACTTTCCAGGGCTTCTTCTTGCCCTTGAGCATGCTGTTTATATCAATGAAGTATGTGTTCCAACAAAGGATTCGTAAATGGAAAAGGGACAAATAACTAATATGGGTTGTGATATCATAACACAGAATCCACACTCTTTCAACTTACAGCAGGACATCATACACAAGTTGGTAAGGGGAAGAACTTGCATTGTGATGTCACAATGTACTAAAGTTTTAGCATTTTGACAAAAGTTCTGTTTCTGCAGTTCTATGGGGTACAAAAAGACGGAAGGAGAAGAAAATGGCAAAGGACTTGATAACAAGGAAAAGGTAAGGTTTGTCCATCAGAAACCCATACTACAATTTTGCAAGGACTCTTCCTGGGATAATCCCACTTTCTTTCCCTCTGTGTTTCAGGATGATTGGGTGTAGCTCTTCCACCTGGGGTAGATAATTAAGCTCATTAGAAGTATATTTCACAGAGCAGAGAAATTAATTATGTGATAATGGCATAATTCAGAAATTAACTTGCACTTTCATTTTAAATGTGTCATTGTTAAGCAATTTCAAATCGTACTTCATGTTTGGGCATGATTAATTTGAAAAGTTAAAACTGTTTCTTGTTCTCTTTCAGAGCTTTTGAGTTTCAAGCTCTCATAGTTAACTATTTTCTCATACATTTTAGCATAAGGGTGTTGTCACTCTCTTTTTACTAGAAAGCCAATCAGGCAGAAAATTAGGAAAGTGCATCCCATGAGCACCAACTAGCAGTCAGAAGACACAATAAAGACACCCAAATTTTACTACATATGGACAGACTTAACCATAGTTTCAACTGGGGTACTGGAAGCATTGTAGACAAAACCAAAGCCAAAAATGCTGGAGAATTCCTGGAAGCCTGGAACTCAGAAAAATCAGCCATGAACAGGCACATAGAGATAAAGAGTATCTACATACCATTCAAAAGGGATAATACAGAGCAATTTGGAAAAAAACCCTCCATTTGGTTATCAATGACATTTGCAGATACAGAAGTTTTTTATACACATTAGAAATCTACAACATTTTGTTTCTTTTTGACATAATCACCATTCAAATGGGGGCACTTGTCATAACATCTTACAAGGTTTGAAATGCCTTCTGCAAAGAAATCTCGCTCCTGGGAATGAGGACAACTTGTAAGAGCTTCATGAAGCACATTGTTATCATTGAAGCGGTATGACGCAAGCATCGGGGCACACTGACTTCCAGTGTGATGTTGGTTCACGATAATGCTCGCACACACTCTGCTAGATGCACCCAAGAACTTTTGGAGCAGTTCCATTAGAATGTTTTTGACCCCCTCCTCCCTCAGCCCAGATTTGGCACTGAGCGACTATCACCTCTTCTGGCTTCATTCCCAAGGGATTTCAAACCTCATAAGATCTTATTGCAAGTTCCTTAATTTGAATGGCAATTATGTCAAAAAGTCATGTAATGTTGTAGTTTTCTACTGTGTATATTAAATGTTCTGTGCCTCCGAGTGCCTGTCATTGATAATCAAATGGAGGTGTTTTTTTTCCAAATTGCCCTTGTAAAAAGCCAACAAGGAAACAAAAAGACCAAAACACCTCCTGACCGCAATCAACATTCAAATGAGCAGAGATTAACAAGATTAACATTAGATCAGCAATCAAGTAGAGGAACTACTAACTCAGGTAAACCAGTTAATAGCAAACAACAGACTAATCAAGGAAACACCTAGAACATTTCCACCTAGTTTGACAGGGCAAGCCACTAGAATAAAAAAGCAGAGCAAACCCAACTCCCTTCTAGCATTGATGATGTTACCTTGTTTGATAATGAAACATCTACAACAAAACAATCAAGCTCTGAGAGCACCAAGGATCCCACAAGTGATTCTTGTCTCATGGCAAGGTTTGGATCCCAATTAAAAGGAATACAGATAATAATCATTTAGTTTCTGTCAGTGCCCTGATCATCCAATATTTACATATGCAACATGGTATAAATCAGCATGAAATATATCTAAACCTAAAATGATAAAAGAAATTGATTTTACAGCTAACATCGAGAAGCTGCCTAGTGCCTATCAAGGGGCTGTGGTACCTTTTTCTTCTCTGATCCTACAAGTCATTCCACAACATTTCAGCATTTTTCTCTCCTAGTCTTTCTTTTTTGTCTCTTGAGATCTGAAACAAAATGTGGTTTGTTCATATATTGGAAACAACCCTGACAAGATTTCAGAACTAGAAAGTTGTATATCTTTACAAATACTTAATTTAGGAGGTTGTGTGCTATCAATCAGCCTCCCAGGCTCTGCAAGATAAACTCTCTTTTACAGCTTCCCAAATAAGCAGCCTTGGGTAAGGCTTTGCACCTTGTCACTGGGGGAAGTCTTCTGAAATCCAGAAGTGTACTTCTATTGAATAAATAATCTGCTGGCTTCAGGGAGCAATGGATTCTAACCACATAATGACTTGGAACCAGTTGCATATCTAATTCATGATTTTATTCATATCCATTATTCTTTGCTTAATATTGGTTCTCTGGCACTTTCTAACCTTAATGAAAATTGCTTGATCTAGAAATTATCTGACAAGGAAAATGAGGCAGAGGGTTGCCTTTCAATTTTGAGCCAGATTCTAGAAGCTCCCTGAGTAATTTTATAGGAACAGGAATCTTTGAGAGTAATAATTCTACTCTACTCTATAACCGCTGATCTTCTCCTTAAACTCTATGTATGTACCCATATAATGGTACAGTTTTAGGGTGAACATATTGGTACAATTTTGGAGTGAAAAGCTCATGATGGCAGTGCACACAAACAACATGCACAGACTTGCATATACAACCCATGCCAAACAACAATAATACATAGTGCAATACTTCATTTCTTTGGGTAGCATGTACTCAGTCTTTTATATGAATATCTGGAAGTAAATACCACCAAACTCAGCAGAGCTTACATTGAATGACATAAGTTCAACTGGAGAAGCATGCCCAACTTTAAAGAAAGATTTTTCGCTCAGCCGGAATGCAGCCTTTCAACATTAGATAAGAAAGACAAACAACTAGGTGCACTCTGTTTGAAAGTGTAAGCCACCTCCTGTGCTCAAGTCAAACAAAAATGCAGCCATACACATCAAACTACAAACATAATACCCCTTTCACTGAATTTAGGTAACTGCTGGCATTTCTGAAATTACATAATTAGAAATGCCCATCTGACTGAGCCATTAGATCACTTGGAGATTGCTCTGATCACAGCAATTTCTTTGTTTTGCAGGGATCACTCAGCACAGAGTAGCCTGAAAGCAAGATCTTTTATCTAAAGAGTTTTTAAGAAGTATGCATTCTGAAGCAAAGGAGAACCTCAAAAATGGCAACCAGAAGCCTCTGGGAAAGGGGCTGGATGCTACGGAGGAGCTACACAAAGAAAGTCTGTTAGTGGGAAATGACAGCGAAGGGGAAAGAAATGATCACTGGGGAAACAGCATGAATGGGGAACAGGCTTTAAAACAACTAATAGTGTTAAGGGAATAGCAATGAAAACAGGAAGAACATCCACAAAGCACTCAATGGGGGGAAATAGCAGTGGGGGGAGAAATGACTGTGAGGGGAAAAATAACAGTCACTGGAGAAATAGCACCTGGTGGGGAAAGAGCAGTTCAGAAGAGGGAATAGCCATGAAGAATTCCTGCAGGCTAATGGTGGGACATTATAAACATTGCAGTATTTAGGGATGAGGGCAAATCTGGGGTCTGCTCTCTCCAAGCCTTTTTTCTGGGTTTGAGTGACAGGTTTGGGCAAGCAGGAGAGAGGGATGCTGGTGCCCAAGTCTTGGTTGGGGAGTCAGGGGGGTTAGTGCCAGGAAAAGGAGGAGGCAAAAGGAAAAAGGGGACTGAAAAGTTAGTCTGCAAGAGAAAAGGAAAAAGGAGGAGAAAGCTGAAAGCTGTGTAGATAATTGGATGGGAGAAGAGACAGAAGAAGAAAAACCAAAGCATCATTTGGTGGCGCTTTCCTACTTGCCAAGGTCTTGAGTTAATGATGGTGAATAGAACCTCCTGCAGCTCACTGAAAGTGGCATGCTGCCTGTATTCCACCAATGGGGCTTGGCTTGTTTGTGTGGTCTGGTTGCTGACATGCCGTGGACAGGTATGGGTCCACAGACCTGGGGTTGAGGACCCCTGCCATAGAGGAGGTGCAGACGTCCTACTGTGTGTGTTTTTCTATTTGACCTTGTACATTGTCCACATTCGGGATAACCACTGGTATGTCTCCTATGTTCTAGCCAATCATAAAATCACTGTTACCCATATATAATTAATTTTTGTCTTGCTGCTGTCAGGATGAATGTCAGCCCTTCGAGATAGATCAGATTAGGAACCAAAGTTATTGATGCTAATGCAAATCTGAATGTGCCTCCCCCTGCCCTCCATTCCTAAAGAAAACTAAAGAGGCTATAGCCAGAGATGCTTTTTCAACTTTCATTCCTGCTCTGGACTCACATCCCTAATGATTGATAAAGAAATCCCAGCTAATTAATCACATAAATTTAACCAACTTTGACCTATTGACCAAATCCATCAAACCAATTAAAAATTGATTTGAAAACCATGCACTTGAAGAAAGGGTCATACAATGTATGTATATCAGAAGATTTCTACTTTGAGGTACTTCTTTCCTCTGCTAGTCACAGCCATTCGCAGTTCATTTCAAACATTTACAAATTTGTGTAAAAATCTGCTACTACTTAATCCTTATGGCGGCTTTTTAACCTATTTTTAAGTCAAGCGAAATCGCAAATTAATTGGTTTAAACATACATTTAACAGGAATCCTTTCTGGCAGCAGGGATGCTTCCTGTAAGAAACACAGTGAAATCAACAAAAAAAAGCCAGAATAGCCTCTTTAATTCATTACAATGGCCCAGGTTAAAGGGGCTAGAAAATGCTGTATATATTAGATGAACGACTGAGTCCATCTGGTGCTCTCTGATAACGTCACTGTTTCAAGCAGAAACTGGCATAAGTCTAGGTGGCTGGTACAGACCATGAAGATGTCATTGTGCTAATGATATAAGTTATGAATTTGTGTCACTTGCATCATGATGCAAATGGCATGTGCTATGTAATTAATGTCATTTGTGCAATCATGTCAGGATACATGGGAAATTAGTTGCTACCCCACACAGATTCTCATGAGCAAATATGGAAATGAAATGAATTCCTTGAAGAATCTAACCATTTTGTTCCCATGGTTTTCTTATGCAGTCAGTGAAAGCCAGCTACTTTCAGGTTTATTGCTAAGACCTATTTCTTCTTATTTAGTTATAACATGAAAAGAACACTCCAATATACAGTATAAGCCCAGATACTGTTTAAATGATTAAAATTTGATTAGAAGAATGGAAGAAAGAAAAAGGCACTCAAGACTCATCGAGAGATGGGCAGCACTTATTAGGGTTAATCACACAGTCCGTCAAATGTTCAGTCTGAATTTAGCATTTTAATCCACTATTATTATTGTTTGTCACACAATCAACCAGATGTTCAGACTGGATTTTTGTCTATGTACCAAGTATCTTTTAAGGACCTGGGATAGGTAGATCTGGATGTTTGATGTCATTACAGTCATTGTCGTGGAATGAAAGCAGTTCCCAGTAAAGTCGCTTTTGCAATTGACTGATGGAGCATTTGTCAATGCCAATGATGTTCAACTGGTGCTCCGGTTGTTTTGAGATTGCACCCAAGGTCCCTATTATTATTGGTACTACATTTGCTTGTTTTTGCCACAGTATTTCTATTTGTAGGTCTTTGTGTTTTGTTTCTTTTCCAGTTCTTTCTCTTTTGTTCTGTTGTCTCCAGACACTGCCACATTCAATATTCAGGCTTTTCTCTCTCTCTTTCTTATCAACAATTGTGAAGTCTGTTGTGTAGTAAGCGCCTGTCTACTTGAACTCTAAAATCACAGAGATACTTTCGCTTCTTCATTTTCTTATTTCTCTATTTTATGGTCCTATCATTTTTTGCTTTCAGACAAATGATATTTCTTGCAGATCTTCCAATGAACTATTGTTACTACTCTGTCATGCTGTTGTTTGTAATTGACATGTGTGATCTTCTTGCAGCAGCTAATCAAATAGATGTTTGTATCTGTAATTATTTCTATATAGTAAACTGTATATTTTAATAAAAATAAAAAATTAAATTAATTTTTAAATACCCCACCCTTTGTACGGTGAAGAACTAGGAGAAGGACATTATTAGATTGATATTATCATTTGTTTGTTAAAGAAGCTTATTTCTTCAAATGAAGATAACATACCAACTTTGAAATAGTTGAGTGAATTCAGAACTGAAAACAAACATTAACATCTCTGCAAATAACTGCATACTGTAAATAACTGGGTCATTTATTTTTCTCACTAAGAAATTACTTTCTAACAATGTCAGAGTCTTTGAAAACTACTTTTTTAATACTGCTAGTTTATACTCTGATTGAAAAAAAAGAGAAATAGATTTGGAGATGATAAAAAGGGAGACCATATATAGGTTTGCCCAAGGTACTAGAATCCTAATTTAAACTGGATTTTTAGACTTCCAAGCAATTTTTCATATGAATAATGATGCTTTTCATCTCTAAAATTTTTGATTAAAAGAAAAAAGGAAAAAGATGGGAAAAGTGGAGATTGACTCTTGCAAAAACATAAGCTTTTACTTCTGGTAGTTATTTCAAATTATATATATAATTTGATTATATATATATAAATAGAGAGAGAGAGAAATTATATATAGAATTTAATTATACCAACAATGATGTTGAATAGGATTCATAAACAAACAGTGCAGCACACATAATGACAAGAGTGTATATATATAACATGAATTAAATATATATATTATGTGACATAATATATAAATACTGCCTCCCTGGCCAGCTGACACAGGAAGAGAACTTCTGGCTTAGTGGTTCTTACAT
>JANHFO010009104.1:1829-12248 GCA_032468095.1 Pareas carinatus | reverse complement strand
CCTAGATTACTGAGAATCTCCATAGAGATGAAAAGGCTATGAACTTCAGGCAATGCTTTACCAAAATGAATTTTAAAAAGAATCCTAGGCTGATATTATGCCCTGCTCATGAATTCTAATTGTATGTCTTAGATCTGATGGGTGGATCTTGGGGGAGGCGGGATTTGTGAAACAAAATCAATCCAAGGAAATTGAAGCCTGTCCTGCTGAGGTCTGGCAGATTAGAAAGGGATGCAACCTGTGCAGTCCTAGCTAAAGAAAGCTAAATAATGGAGCAGGTTTGCAAAGATGCCAACTGAACAACCATTGAAGGGTCCAGATGTGAATTCTATAAAGACCTGTGAATCAGGCATGAATCTGACTACTGTGCTGGTTTCTGTTACCTGTCACAGACTTTCTCCTTCCTCTCCCAGAGCCTTGTCTAGCTTCCAAAGCCTTGTGTTGCTGGCTTGGCAGAAGCCAGATCTAATAGTAAGATAAGACAGGCACTCATAAATGAGGATGCAAAGCTTGAAATTAGATACCGCCTTGGCTCTACTTGGCATTAACTAAAAAATGGAAGATAGAAAATATGGGTAACAGCAGATGATCTTTTGGCCTGAGAGAATATTCCACACTAAGAACTCTAATGTATTATTATTGCATCAGTTATGCAAATAGCATTGCAGAACCTCAAAAAAAATTCTCTAGAATAATTAAGACGAAAGCACAAAATCATTTCAGCTTGCATTTTACACAGACATTTAAGCAGATGGCGCTATCCAAATTCAACCGTCAATCTTTTGTAAATATGGTTTCCAGCTTTGGGCCTAATGAACATTTACAACCTGATCCTGTGCAGATTTATATAGAACTCCCATTAAGTTGACTGGGATGCCACAAAGTTGAGAATCTACTGCTCAAAAATGTTAATAATCAGTAAGAAGAAGTAATTGCAGCGGAGACTATATATGATTGCTTCCTTCCTGCTTTGTTTTCTATACAGAATGTAACATTAGCCAATGAATTCTTAAACTATGCATACACCAAAGTTATCTTGAAACTAAAGCAGCTAAAAATTGGAGGAAAAGATAGGAAGATGGTCAAAAGCAAAACTTTACTCATTTAGTAGCTTTCAAATGTGCAGAATGTTTCTGTTCAGAACAAAAATTGTCCTCTTGAAAGTTAAAATATGCATTCTCTAAGCCAGTGGTTCCCAACCTTTTTGACCCCAGGGACCAGTTTCATGAAGGACGGTTTTTCCATGGACAGGGGGAGGAGGGGAAGGGGAAGGGAATGGAGACATGGGGAGGTGTCTTCATGGGAGGAGGCTTTTGTGTTCTGTTCTGGAGGTCTTTGCTGGAGAAGGGACCAGGGATCCAATGCATGGGGGGGGACGCTGAGGAGGACATTTCAAAAAAGAGGGGAGGGCCAAGCAGACTTGGCATTGGAGGGGGTGCAGGTGAGAGAGGGATTCGCTTGGAAAAACAGCGCTTTGGGTGACTTCTCCCCACACCGCCCCCTCCCCGGTTGCAGGCAAGGCTGGTGTGTATGGTTTGTGGACTGCATGATGTAGTGTGAGCCAGGGTGGCGTGTGGGAGTGGGAGAAGAGGGGAGAGGAGAGGAAGGGTGGCGGGAGTACACGGAGCTCAGGAATCAAGGGTCAGATGCAGGCTGGTGGGGAGCCTTTGCGCTGGGCAGCTCCTGCCCCACCACCCTTCTGCTCCACCCCCACCCCCTGGCTAGTGTGCCTTTGGCTTGCCTTCAGCTGAATGGGCCAGTTGCTGGCCTTCTGTGGACCAGCATGGGTACCGGTCCGCAGACCAGCGGTTGGAGACCCCTAGACTAAGCTACCAAAGTCTCCAAAGTCTCTACATATATTGTTTATAAATCTGTCAATTACACGGCACTCCAATCTTAGTTTTGACTTTCCCTATCACCTCCTTTTAAGCACAATACCACAGTGCTATTTTAACTCTCTCTTTTGTTTAAACTAATCAAATGCTTAGTGGTCTCTTTCAACCATTTCTCATAATATAAAGCCAAGCAGGAGGAAAATGGAAAATTAATTTGCAAAGCTTCATTTGAGAGCACAGGCTTCTTGCAGATCACAGCCCATCCTCCTTGTTTTCGCAAAAGACTTGTTTTTAAAGTTGACTGCTGTATCCTTGCCCATAGCAATTTGCAGCTGGGAAATTTGCAACAGTTATTGGCAGAGGCTAAGAGAAAGATTTCCAAATGCTCAAAAGAGAAGACAGACAGTCACATCTGACAGCTGTCCATAAAATATAATGGATAAATGGGGTGATATAAGCTAGTGAGAGAGCCTCCAAAAGCATGGCTAGGGAGGAAAAAAGGGAGGAAAATAAGCTTGTTAGAATTTTCTGTATCACAGCGATTTTCCCTTGACATTTTGCCATATCCTAATACGCTCAACAAATTGGCAACCTGTCTTGATGTATTTGCATCAGGATTCCCTTAAGGGAAATGTCTATATTATTTCTGTTTGGGGAAAAGGAAAGGCTCTTAGTATGACAGGTAGGTCAAATGTTTCTTTAATAAAGCATATGGTAGCAAGAAATAGGCTATTGTCAGTGACTTGACAAATAGGTAGATTTGATATTGGCTCCCTTGAGATTAGCTTGGAAAAGCTACTGGATAAATCACCCTTGTTATTTTGATTTAACTCTTCCACTGCATCACAGATTTTCCTGACCTACTCAAAGCAAAAGCTACTGTTCTGTTTGTGCTAAACAGAGTTTCCTTTCAAGTTTCTTCTATCCAATGATTCGGCTTTGAAAGGGTTACAAAATCTAGTGGTCATCCAGAGTTTTGCAGGCAATATTTAGTAAACCTGAACTTTAAGTCAAACAAGTGTTGACACAGAGTCAACACTGAAACATAATGTATGTGAAATGTTCCTTCCGAAAAATTGTGATCTACAAATATCATGTTTATTTGACAACTGTGTTTTAAGATTATATTTTCAGTAATTTTAGAATCTATAGCTATAATCAAGCAGATATTATACAATATGCCCTGCTTTTATTTTTCAAACAAAAATATCTTTTAGATCGAGTCCAGAATTAGTCATGCTCAGATTGCATTCATTGAAATCAATGAAATTTCAGTTAGTCATGAATAAGTTTAGCTGTTTTAAGTATGCCTAAATCTAGAACTAATCCATGTTCAAATCATATTCTTATCCAAGAATAGGTATATTCATAATATACACTTCTTGGATAAGAATGTGATCTGAACATGAATATTTTTAAGCCTCTTTATTGTGTGGTTTGAAAACCCACCAAGCTATTATTTAGAAATTTGGTTATTATTTATATATCTAATTAAAATAAGGTGCATGTCAACTTTCTTTAGTGAGAATGATAGGAGAACAGGTGCTCTTTTAATATTTAGAAATACACATAATAAGAACAATCATAAAAAGGCATGAACTAAGTATATAAGTATTCTAATTCATTTCCTAGTAAGATGAAAGAGAACTGAAGAAACTGAATCAAAGAATTCCATACATCAGATATCAAAATAGATGAGACAATGTAGATCCATGGTTAAAATTCAATTTCATTAAATCTTTCTAAAAACATAAACAGTTTTGACTGTAGTTGAGTAAACAGTTCTGGGAGAAGGGAAATTCTGTTTTATCATTTTCCCAAAGAACCTCTTGAGAAAATTGATGGCAATCATCTGTACAAAACAGCTTTTAATTTACCATTATACATTTGAATATATTTGCACCAGAGTTGTAGGTAAGCATCCATGAAGGGGTAGGAAAAGTTTAGGTGGTATTAGGAGGTACGAGCTCAAGATCTAGCAACAAATATTGTGATTTGGAGGTGGGTTGAGCTTCCTATACAGAATCAACCCACATATTCATATAAGGAAAGAACATACATTTACCAACAATGCAATGTTCAAATCTTCCAAACATTGTCTGCCCCATTGATCAACAGGCAATATTAGCCAATATTTCTTAGAACTCTAGAACACATGATAGAATTCTGCTATGGAACATATAGAATGCTTGGAAGAATCCATGCATGCACTAAGAAAAAAATACCACACTGTAATCATATATTTTTCCCTTATGTTGTTGTTTTAATGAAATTTTAGTAAGAAAAAAAGATGATACGCCTTGGATGTAGTCTCTAAAGAGGCAGAACTTTGATCATGGCTGCCATTTTGTTTTTTCTTACCATAATCTGTGGACAGTCCACAATTCTGCTCCAAAAGGTTGACAGGTCTTTCAAAACAGTTTGTGGATCAGAAAGGAAAATAGATCATGGGGGAGAGCAAATGGAAGTCTACACACATAACGTTGGCTGTAGCCCACTGTTTGTAATCACTTGATCATTTTTAATAAACATACTAATACTAATTCCATATATAGTTGTCTATTTTGTTCATAGTTTATGATATGGTACTGGGGAGTGGTAATATTTAAGAATGTCTTTTTATAACGCATTTGAAGATTATACACTATTTACTGTGGGAACTATAATGTGAAATTTTAAAATATTTTTCTAACATTAATTCCAAGCTAATGCAAAAAGAACAGCAAAGACTGAACCAACCAAATACTTATGCAAACATTATTGTTAGGAATGAAGATGTACAATGCGTGTGATGTTACCGAATCCTTGGCATTAGTTATGAAAATAAGAAGCAAGAACTAAATTTATTTTATTGTTTGGCACCTGCTCATTGCTTCTTTATTCCTGACATAGAAAAGCTGTTTCCATGTGGGTACCTGGGTTTATCACAGAATCTACTAAGATATGCTGGATCTGGAGTGTGAGAGAATTTTAGCATTGTTATTCAACTCACATTGGTGAAAGATAATTTTCCTTGTAAGACAGGATATAAACAGTGATTCATATGAAGAAGAAGACAGACAGAAAGAGTATTTCATTCACTTCTTAATGTAATATTCAGTCTGCCAATAATGTAGAGAGAAATGAACAAGCAATTCCTATAGATCCTCCTCTAATCCCAGAAGTTACTTCAAAGAATACTAATTGACCAAGTTCTTCTACCAGCATATTTTAAATCCTTAACTTTTTACAAATTAAATACAGGGGAGCAGGCAGTAATGGGGCTGCCCCCACCTCTTAGTTAGCTTTTAATGTTGAATTTTAACTACCTTTGCTTCTGATCTAAATTTTATATACTGTTTTTATGTTTTAATATTTGACTTGTGCACCACCCAGAGTCCCTTTATGAGAGAGATGTGTAGTTTCTAAATTTGATAAATAAATTTTGCTAAGAAAGAGGATTTTTTTTAAATTTTCAATATTGATTTTTTTCAAAACAATATTTGGAAATTGTAACAATATAACTTTTGATGTATGTGTTCCAGAATGGGAGAGTCAGCTTGGAACCAGGCTAAAGACTGTGACTTCCAGTGCTGCCCTAAGCATAAAACCAACTGGGTGACCTCGGGCCATTCAGAAGGCAAGGAGCAAATCACTTAAAACTGAAGAAACCTATTTTGAATCAGCTTATCCTTTAAAATGCACACATATCATTTTGCATTTCATGGCACCATTTGAAATGCTAACAAGGTGAAAATGAAAAATCGTCCTGGTACAAATGTACGTTTCACTTCTTTTTCCACATATTATAAATGATGAAGAATCTATGAATGGAGAGGAATCTTCCAAAAGATCCTTATGAATTGCTACTGATTACTATTTGCAAGTTCTTCTTAACCTAATAGCCATATACTCAGACAGTATAGTAATGATTGCTATGATACCCAAGGAATATATCTTTCCTCTCATATTCCCTTTTTTTCCCTTTTAGGCAAGTACAAGCTGAAAGAAAAGGCTGCCATTTCATTGACTCTCCAAGAGGCTCTGCATTGCTGAGGTTATCCCCATCGATGGACTCAGTATGCCATTCAATCTATCGACATGTTCAGTATCCAATCCTCTTGTAATGCATAGCCCCTATGTAGTGAACCTGAACTAATAGCACTAATCTGCTATCTGAACTACCATGCAGTGACAAGGTGATTACTAAAAATAAGTCTGGCATTCAGTTACTTAGGTCATGAGGATCTACCACTTATATAATACCTGGTAAGCTGAATAGAAGAATGAAGTTATTGTGTAATTAGCTCAAACTCACCCTCTGCTTATAAGCATGCCATTTGGCTTAAGAAGAGAAGATGGAAAGTAACACAGTTCAGATCGAAAGAAGCCTTTATCCCAATTGCTATGCCTAAGTAATTTCAGGAGCTCATCTGAGCTCCACTGATAACATGCTCATCAGCAAAATCCAGCCATCATGGGGAAATTTTACATATTTGCTTCAGGCCAACAAAGACAACATTTCTACTTTGTCATTTTTTTTCTCTTCTAAGGTCAAAGGGTATTTCTACCGCCCCCTTATATATAATCTCCAGTTTATAATCCCCCTCAAGCTGTAACTGGTTCTTCAACTAGTTAGTTGTTCTTTCTCTTCTCATGCATAAGTGGCCTGGTCATTATATAACGAAACTATGATGGCTTTAGAGAGATGGGATAGAAAAATGAAAGCAAGGAAGCCAAAAAAGAGCTAGGACATCATAGGTTTCCAGCATCTGAAATGAAAAATAATCTGAAGGACAGTAATTCAGTCCTTCGGGATTGCATTTAATATCCCAAATCCTTTTTGAGGTTATACCTGAATGTGACAAGGGGAAAACTTTTAATGAAATTTTAATGACATGTATATTAAATTAAACCAATCTTATTTGACACATTGACCTGTCACATATAGGCACTGCTTTGTTATGGTCCTGACTTAAAAGTCTTAAAGAATTGCATTCTGCTTCCCCAAAAATATAACAATTCCAAATTTTCTAGGACTATGTTCTGTCTGGCATTCAACTTTCTCCCATTGGACAGGTGAGGCAATGGCTTCTTTGCAAAAACATTTTGAGGCAGCTACAATTGGAAGGAACTTACTTTTTCTTTGTTCAGCAGCAACAGCAGCAGCAGTGGATTAATCAAACAATCATTCAAGTTCTGACAAAGCAAGCCATAACACTGGCTTTCAAGTAACCTGTTTATAAACAATATAATCTGTAGGTCTGTTCTGTCATGTTGCACAGCTGTTTATGTGCATGGCCAACTGATGGATGAAAAACTTCATTCATTTGTGTTGTGCTTTGTGCAAATAATGTCAAGAGGGAGGGGGAAAAATTCTATTCTTCTTATCCATCATCACCCCTCCATTCTGCCCAGTGCATTCCATAAGACTGCATGTTTTGTAGCCTGCTTCTATCACCACAAGCAGTCCCTTTAAGTCTTCTAATGACTCTCTCAGCCACACATGAAATGTACAATAACAAAATCAACAACCAGGAAAAGAGAGCAGAAACCAATTCATATCCTTCTGTTGTTTTCTTCACTAATGAGTGTGCTAAGTAAACAAAGAACCTTGTTTGTATTCTCAGATTTCTTGGGATGTGGGCAACAGGACATTCTGGAAACAGGGACATCCTTGGGATGAGAAAGTAGGAAGCTGATGCTGTCCTCCAATCAAGTGCAATGGAAGCCAAACTGTCTGTTTAGTCTTCTTAGCTATCTTGTTTTCCATTTTTCTTTTCTTCGCTTCTCTCTCAATCCCCACCCCCCCACACACACACACACACCCCTGTTGGTTCAGTTATATTGGTTCAGTTAGAAGTATAAAGGAGCAAATGCTTTGGGGTAGAATGCCCAACAGAATCAGGAAGCCATTCTTAAGCACAACTCTAATTCCTCTTCCCACTGAAAGGAAAACAGAGTAAAAGTTAATCCTAGCAGCTCAGCCAAACCAGGGAAATATGGTCTTTTTCTCTCATCTACTTACAGTCAACTCAACATCAATAACATGGCATCCTACAGTGTTTTCCAATCATATTCTCCTACTTGCCTTTTTTTCCTATTAATGCAGCTGACATAGCAACATATCTATTCGAGGTCCGAAGACCTTTCTCAATCAATTACAAGAATCCACTGGAAAGTTTACTCCCAACCAACAATAAATCTAAAAATTCCACATTTCACTGATTAAAAAAATAATCAACTCTAGCTCTTTTAGAAAGAGAGAGATAAAGCAGTTGATCACTCTTCTACTCACATCAAAAATCTGTTTCTACTTTTCAATGTTTGAACCAATGGAGAACAATTCTAACAGTGAATAGTATACACATTGTCTGGAAAAGAAAATTTTAATGTTTTCCTGGTAGAATTTTATGTTACCTTCTAAAACAGTTCAAGCCAAGTCAAGTCACTGTTTATTACAGTCAGAGACCAGAGACCTAAAACAATTCAGAAACTCAGTGTTTTCCTGATTATTTTAAATATATATACAGCAGTACAATATTTTTCCTGATGTATTCTCACTCTGCCCAACATATTCACTGTGAATATGAGGTATTTCTCAGAGTAAACCCAACATTCATTATTTTCAGCATGAATTTGACCAAACTTTAATAAGACTTGGGTCAGACCTATAGATTTGACCGACTGGGTGTTTAGATATTTCCAAAATTTAATCCATACTCATACAAGAGAAGATATTATTTTTTTAAAAAAATCTTGGATTTAAATAGTATTAAATGAAAGAGTTTCAGGATATATATTTTTCTTTTCACTATCTGTCCTTCTGAGGAATATTTGTAATCTTAGTGTTCTGCAGATTACACAGGATAACATTTGCTACAGTTTTTTCCCTTGAACACTCTGATTAGCTTGTCCATATAGGACAAAGCCTTTCTCCTGTCTAATTACATATTTCATTTATCATTTTAAAACATGCTTCATACTTTTTTTTAAGGAAAATGCAGCTTTTAAGATCCTATAGTAATGCTTACCAGAAATTCATTTCACTACTATTTATTATTCTTGTGGTTGTTGTTTCAGTTTCAAGACTAACTCCACAGAGACTGATTTGATTCACATGAATCAAAATTTAAGCCTCCTTGTTAAATCCTTACCTGAAAAACTTCATTTCAGTAGATACATTTTGTGTTCTTAGATTATTGGCTACAACCAATGAAATGTTCCCTTACTGGTGAAGAATATATTAAAGAGCAAATTAATCAAAATTTATTTTGATGTTGCAGCAGCCCAAATCCATTCTGGTAGTGGCAATAGGAAAAAGAGAGAGAATTTCCCATTATGGAAAAATGTACCTGATTGTATTATCTGGTAATTTTCAGCCTCCTCTGGGTTCCTTGTCCAAAACCAATTTTATAGATACCCCTGTTTAGAGATACACTTAACAAAGTATCCTTATGCATTAAAAACTAAAGATTAGGGAACAGGTCTCATTTTCATTTCATTTCATTCCTTCTTGTGAGATTCGGACAACTTGAGCAGTTATTTCCACACTCGCATGCATACAGATGGTCACGCACACACAAACACACCCAGACACCAATTTGTCCTCAAAAAGAGCATAGAATAGAGATTAATCCCAATGAGTTCAGAGTTCACAGTTTTGAACTAGGATCTGTTCAGTCATTTTTGTAGTGTAATCAGTATACCATACCACACAGGCTCTGTGTATATAATTTAATGTATCTAATATTTATTTTCCATGGAGGAGCATTGTGACACATATTTCCTTTGAACAGTGTAAGCCTCTGAAGAAATATCTCAGAAGGAATACCCTTCTAATTATTTAAAAATATTTAAATACTAACACTGTAAAAGGAATAATGCAAGGATCAAAGCAAGAATCATTGCTTGCCCGATTAAAGGCAAATTTAGCCTTCAAGCCTAATTCCTATTCCAGTCCGTTAGTCTGTCAAAAGCAATTGGTGCAAAGTGATGATAGATGTTGTTCTCTCCCCAAAAATATTTTCTGTCTCTATTCATTTTATATAGAATATACCATAAAAGGTGCACAAAGGAAACTGATAATCCCCTAATTACATTTAAAGTTGTCTTTTGGAGTACCGTGAGAAAATCATGTTCATCAATTTATACCTGGTTATATAAAATTGGTGTGAATCATCTCATGTTTTGCCAATGAGTTAAATAAAGTTAGTGTTGGCAGTCTCAGTCATGCATCATCCATACTGGTTTCGTGAAGAATTATCACAAGTATGTTACCTCAGTTTCAATACTAAATAAATAACTAAACAAAAAGAGAAAACAAGAAATGCAAGCCTAATCAGTACCCTGACATATCTGATCCTTGTGGTTATTTTTAATTTTTATCTGTAAAGCAGAACAGTAAGAGGAATGAAATGGCTCTGAAGTGCCTTGCATTCCTCAAGATATGAAGAATGACTGTGCTTGGAAAAAAGAAGACTGACAGAATGTGTTGTTTCATTTTTTTAAAAAAAAGTAAATAAAAGGTCCTGCACAATTATCACAAAAGAATTGGATGACGTAAAATCTCTCTCCCCCACCCCCACCCCCTCTCTCTCTCTCT
>JANHFO010009101.1:243330-256511 GCA_032468095.1 Pareas carinatus | reverse complement strand
ATGCTTGTATTGCTGAGGAAGTGTTGTCAAGATCTATTTCTAGAAAGTCTTGGTTTGGTTTGTGAAGCTGGAAGTTGATCGTGTTGTTATGTGCATTGACTCTTGAAAATAGTAGATATGGAGGGAGAGAGAGGCGGGAGGGAGTGATGGAGGAAGAGAGAGAGAAACATAGAGAAGGGGGGACAGACACACACAGAATGAGAGAGAGCAGGGAGGAGGAGAGAAAGAATGAGAGGGGTGAAGGGAGATAGAGAGAGGGGAGAGTGAGGTAAGGAGGAAGAGAGAGGAAGACAGAGGAAGAGAGAGGCATTTAAAAGGCTGGGAGAGGTTGAGTCTGCAGCTGCCAACCACATTGGCGATTTCAAATGGGCTTGGGCAGTTCCGGGCAGGAAACTGTGTGCCCCCCCCCCACCTTCTTCACCCATGCCGTGGCTGTTTGTCTCAGTTTCCTGCCCTGCTAGTCAGGCCGGCTTCGAAAGGAAGAGTGTGGCCGAGCCAGGCAAAAGGGGGGAAAAAATCCCTCACTGGAAAAGTGCTCTGCAAATGAAGAGCGTGGCTGAGGAAGGCAAAAGGTAAACTCCTCCCCCTCCCAAGAAGTGCCTGGTCTTAGAAGGGAGAGCTGGGAGGCTGAGTGTGTGTGGGGGGATGTGAATTGGATTGAGTTAAGCGTGGCTCTGTAGTCCCCTCTGTTCCCTTCCTTCACTCCCTGAAGGGGGAGGCTCACCCATTTGGTGCCCGACATAGCAGGCTTGTAAAACTTAAAAGAAAACTGCAAAAGTGCAGCACTTGTGTGCTGCTTGTCTCTGCCGCTTTGTTTTCTTCTGGCATCCACTTTCCACATGCATTGTGCCCCCCCCCACTGCTTTGGATGTTTTCCCCTGTTCAACCCCTTCCTTCCAACCCAATAAGCGGGTGCTTGAAATTGCTTGGCTGTTTTGCTTGAAGATCAATTCTGAGCTTTTTTCCACCCTGTCTGAGCTTCTCTCTCTCCATCCATGGCAAGGCCGTTCTGCATGTCCCGAAACCCTCCTGGGTGCATGTGGCATCAGCGGAGGATTGGGGCAAGCTGCAGCAGTGGTGAGGCAGCTCTACATGCCCTGAAAACCTCCTGGGTGCGTGGGGCAGCGGCGGAGGATTGGGGCGAGCGTGGGCAGCGGCGAGGCCACTCTGCATGCCCTGAAACCCTCCTGGGTGTGTGGGGCAGCAGCAGAGGATCGAGGCGAGTGGCGGTGGTGGCAAGGCCGCTCTGCATGCCCTGAAACCCTCCTGAGTGAGTGAGGCATCAGCGGAGGATCGGGGTGAGCGGCAGCGGTGGCAAGGCTGGTCTGCATGCCTCAAGAAGCAAAGAGGCCATTAAAGAAGTAAGCCAGCTGGTTTATGTCACCTGATGTTATCGGTGGTTTTCCACAGTGGGAAAGTTTTTTGGGGGCCAAAAAAGACTGTCCCCCAAAAAACATGTGCACTTTGGAGGATCCCAGATAACACCGCCAGCCAGCTGATTTAGCTATCGCCACGCGGGGGAAGGTGAGGAGGGCCAGATTGCTGCACGGGGGAGGCCAGGCGTTCGGAATAGGTGTGTAAACGGGGCGGATTGGCATGTAGGTGAGTACAGTGGGCCAGATCGCCGCATGGCTGAGGCAAGCAGGTTGGGTGGGCCAGATCGCCATGTGGGGGAGGCAAGCAGGGTGGGCAGGGGTCTTGAGGGGATAGGACTGGGAGGAGTTAGGCTTAAAAGTAAGAAAAGTTTCTGCTGCTGCTAATGTAGCCTAATGGTGATCTGAATCAGAAAATCCAAATCAAACAACAGGCTGTGAAAGCACCCCAATCAGGAGAAAGGAAACAAATAGTGTACGATATCTTGTCCAATCACAACCCTCTACCCATCCTGAATTTAAATATGGCAATAAATTTTAAATAATTTGCTTTAAACTTAATATTTCAAAAAATCTTTTCTTAGTGAGCGCCTAGATGCCAAGATTAACAGATCTACCAAATTTCAGGTTTGTAGCTTTAATGGTTTTTGAGATATGGTGTTGAGTTAGACAGTCAGTGAATGAGTCATTTTTGAGGTTTATATCTTTAGATATATATGTTACATCAACCCTATCCTGATCTACCAATCTTAGTCTAGAATAGTGATGGCAAACCTTTTAGAGACCAATTTGGGAAAAGTCATAGACATGACACATCAATGAGTAATTAGCTGAGTAGATATAGTGTATACTAAAAAATAATGAAAATTATCAGTACTTTTAATCAGTGATGTCATCAAAGTAAACAAACCCATGTGATGCTGAGATCACTAGGTCAGGCCCCTAAGAGGAAGTGATGTGCCCAGCCCCCACCCCACCAAACATGACGTGCATAGTCCTCCTCCCCAGAAGTGATGTGCATAAGCCACCCCATGTGGTACAGGGGTCACATGGTCAGCCCTAGTCGGATATGACGTGCAGGCCTAACTCCATCAAGATAAGCATGTATAACTCTAATAGATACCGTATTTTTCGCTCCATAGGATGCACTATTTTTCCTCCAGAAAAAGGAGGGAAGTGTGCGCGTCTTATGGAGCGAATACTGCAAAAAAGGGGGGCACATTGAGGAGTGCACCGCAGCGGAAGAGGAAGCAGGGGAGAGTTTTGCTCCACCGAGCGACGCCTTTGAATATGCCTGCTGCTGCTGCTGCCGCCGTGAGACAAAACCTGCTTGTCTCTCTCCTCAGACCCCCCCCTTTCCTTGTTGGAAGGAACAGTGAATGGTTTGGGTTGAGCTGTCAACTCCCAGAACTTCTCTGAGTTGCCATAGAAGCAGACAAGGGGGGTGGAGTTGAGCATCGCCTTGCAGCTGGGCCCTTATCTATGTGACTGGGCACGTGATGAGGGGAGAAGGCGGAGACGCAGATTGTCGCCGTGGGAAAGAACTTCCCAGAGAATCCCAGATTCAACTTGGACCTTGCAATAGGTTGTCCTTACTATAGAGTCTGCTCCCTAGGAAATAAATAGCCTTAAAGAACTAATGTTCGTTTTGGATTGTTTATTCATCTGGTTAACAGTCTAATGTAGAAGGGCTTGACATGAGCTGAGTTGAGCGCTTTTGTAAGTTTGGAGGCTAGATCTGGCGCGTTGGACTGAAAAGGCAATGCAGATTATCCCCCCCAAAAAAAAACCCGTGAAGGGGAAGAAAGTGAAAATTCCGGATCATTTGGCTCTAGAGCTGCCCTGGGAAGCTGACCTCAAAACGCACGATATCCCAGGCGATTGCAGCAGGAAGCAACTCATTTGGTAAAACTCATGGGGGGGGGAGAGAAAGATTGACCGATCCCCCTTCCCTTGCCTTGCTGCTTTTGGCGATCTTCCAGCCGTTTGGCTGCAAAACTGGGGACTTTTGAACTGCAGCTTTCCACAAAACAACAAGCTGCAGCTCAGGCACTTGAGGGGGCGGAGCTCGCCTCTTCTTAAAGCCTCAAAACATCTCGGGAGAAAATGTTTTCCTCACTGGGCTCCCAACACTGGCTCGGAGGCAGCCCGGCTTGACTCAGCTCAACTCAGGATCCTTCCCCTCTCCAGGTGATTGTAGCTGCCAATCTCGATCCCAATTGAGGAGGAGCAATTGCACTGCTTCCAAGCCAGACCTAGACCAATACAGGATACCCGGCTGGACATTGTCCTTTGCATCCCCCCCCCAAAAAAACAAATGCAGGTAGCCTCAGTCGCCTGTTGACTCGGGCTCCATTTGTTCTCTATCCTTTGGTCTTACTTAGGCAGAAACTGCATTAACTGTCTCCATAAACAGTTGAATCTTAATTTCAATTTTAACCAAGGCTGCAGATGGACATTGATACTAGTCAAAGGAGTACATAAATAAAATAAATTGAATTTAGTTTATGTCCTGGCTGTTGTGTCCTGGGGGAGGGCACGCGCCAGCGCGGGAAATGCCCGCACCCAGATTGGCAGGCTGCCACCCTCTATGGGTACTTAAGGGGCAGCGTGCCAGCCGGGCACCATTCCTGTAACCGACCACCAACTCCAATAAAGACTTCAAGCAGAGTGTGTCTCCGCTTCGTTCTTGGGAACCCACTATACAACATCACCCCTAGTCCTTCTTTTCATTAAACTAGACATACCCAAGTCCAGCAACTGTTCCTTGTATGTTTTAGCCCCCCCCTCTCCTAATCATCTTTATTGGTCTTCTCTGCATTCTTTCTAGAGTCTCAGATACCCAGATTCTACTTCTCCCCGAGGCATGGGAGTCAGCTGGATGATTTTGGTCCATTGTCATAGACTGAGAAGTCAAGAAGCATCTATCTACCAGCCCACACTTGACCCGCATCGTAGATTATAGTCCATGACCTTCAGTGTAGAAATCTTCATTCTGAAGTGGATGGATTTGGGTTGACATCCATAATACAAAGAGAGAGGAGACAGAAAGGCTAATGAAAAAAGAATAGCAATATCTTTTTTTCCAGATTCTTTCATGAAATCATAGTTGAAAATATTAAGCTGCCTACAGTTATATGCTTTTTGTAAGTCATTCCATTATCCTTGGTCATAATCTTCAATGGCTTGAAAAGCAATTGCTTTGCAAAAACACACAGGAAGTCTGATTTTAATTTGCTGGCTACATCTACATTCTCATATTCTTTTTATAGATTATTTGAAGTTATCGCTAAAATCTTCCTTCACTCAAACATAAGTAAAAGTTTTATCTTCCTTTACATATCACAAAAATAATTTATTACTAAGGAAACAAAACCTTTTGTCTCAGAATATATTTCTTTAGGACAGCCGTGGAATTTCAGAGCAAGCAAAAAAACCTGCCATGATCTGGGCTGCAATCAACTATTTTTAATAGGAAATTTTTACAGACTTTTAATAAGTTCTCCTGACATAATTTATGAGGAGAGGTTTTGAAGTGAGGAGGCATTGCTTGGCAAGCGTCTTTCCTCTAATCTCAGGAAATTTAAATAAAAGAGGGTTCATTTCCTCCAATTGGAGATTTCTGCCACACAAGAAAAAAGTTAAGAAAAACACCTGCTACATAAAGCTACAAAGTCTTTCATAGTCTCAGCAAAATATATTTGAGAAAAAAACCTAAAAACACAAAGCTCCTGGGACAATCAAACATGTTGATTTCATTATTATTACTAATACTTAACAACAGACATTTACCTGCTTCATTCAACAACTAGTTGCAGTTCTCACACTTATGACTTCAGGTCTGTAAAGCAGAGGAAAGCTGAAGATTGAAGACATAGTACTGGTTTCACCTAATGATGGAGTCACTGCTTTTCTTAATGACAGAGTTGCCAGTTCCAATTGTGATCACTAAACAAGGACTGCTGTAACTTTATGCGGCAAGGAAATTATGGGGTTGTGTGGCAGTTTGCTTACATTTTCATGAAAATATTTGCTCTGGACTTCATGAGATATTAGAAACAAAAGAGATACCTAACAAGGATCCAACTATTTTATTTGCTATTAAACTGCTGAGACCATGTTTAGGGATATCCATTCCCCATGTGGATTACAGAATGTAAATAAGCTACACCTGTATGCTTTCTAGCAGTTCATTGGAAGCAATCTGCCCACCTAGCTGACTTTGTCTGAAGCAGGGTTGATCTGGATAGCAGATGGATAAGAAGAAATATCACGGCTGTAGAGGCCCTTGGCGCTGTCCGAGCTTGGTTGTTTTCCTGCAGATGTTTCATTACCTATCATCAATGGTAGTAAGGAGTGGAGTTTGTTTTCAGTTTATATTCTAGTAGCTTGCATTGTCAGTGCTGGTGGAAGTGTCTTGGAGGTTCTTTGACTGAGCTGTTTACTTATTTGGCAGTTTCTTGATCAGGGTATTTACTTCTTAAATCTGTGCTCATCTAAACATTGATTGATGATCAACTTCAGGATTAACATCAGATCAACAATCAAGAAGTAAACAATACCCCAGTAAGCAGTCCAACCAAAGAACCTCTAAGATCACTTTCACCCATGGGTAATGAAATGTCTGCAAGAAATCAACCAAGCTCAGCACCAAGAACCCCTCATTTCAATCCTGAGCTACCAAAATTCTCCTTTATTGGAACCATAGTTATACGTTAGAATGTAAAAGTCTCAGAGGCAATAGTGAAAAAGGACTTCCATATCGTTAAGAAAAATAAATGTACATGCCCAAGAAGTCAGAATCAGTAGAGCTTACCTTGAAGACAACTTGACTTTTAGTAAGAAATTAATTGGAGTTTTTAATGTAAACTGAGTTTCCCGATCAAGGTGCTATAGTAAAGAAGAACCACATCTTAGAAAGAGGCGCTTCCCAAGGGTTCCTCTCAAATCACACTGAGTTAGAATCTGATTTGTTGAAATTTGCAGGAACTTTCAGGATCTCAGTGGATAGTAACTCTCTCACGCACCATGCAAATAGGTACCCATTTTGTGAGAGATAAAGCCTTCTGTCCAAACTTTGCTGAATCAAGGCTCTAATGTTCAATTCCACCACCAGGTGACATTAGTCAGCCTATAGTCGCTAGGTAGTTGTATTGCTCATTTTGCTGTCTCAATAAGTGCTTTGTTTGTGAACTCACTCCAAAGGATACATGGTCTATATTCAGTTTGGAAGGAAAACCTACTGGCTCCCTTTCCCTGCCCCCATTGTTCATTGTTCATGAGCCGCCCTGAGTCTATGGAGAGGGACAGCATCTAAATATGAAAAAATAAATAAATAAATGAATTTAGCTGATGTGTGACAGCATGGAACTTTAGGATACCAACTAAAAGCATGCAGATATGTTGTTAAAATCCCTCAAATTGTAATCAGCTCCTTGTGTCTCTGTGGATAAAAGCTCTGCAACACACAAATCTTGCTGGTGTATTCCTGTGGCTTCTAGTAGTCTGGGTATCCATCTCATGCACTGTTGACCTTTTCTTCTATTTGTTGTTCACCTTGCCCAATGTACATTCAGGCTTGATTTCTCCTAGAATGAACATGCTGCCCTCCCCATGAAAGAAAGGAAGGGGAAGAGGAACAGACAGTTTTGGTTCAAAATGTGGGTGGAAGGTATAACATGGGCAGGGGAGAAATGTGTGCTGAGTGCTTAAAAATAACCCTCCCCTGCAATCTAGAGCTTGTATAATTATAAAATGCTTCATTTTGGAGCTTGAATGCCTTAAAAAAAAGTCTTTACTCCTTCTGAATCAATTCCATCTGCCCCTCTCTACCAGAATCATCAAAGACACTGTTTCCACTAGAATTTGATTCCAGATTAAAGCCTAGATGAAGAATCTAGTTTAGTTTAGATTATGACATCTAACTTGGATATTGTTATGCTTCAGAGACTGCAGAAGAGGGAATTCCAAGGAAAAGGCCAAAAAAGTTTCTTTAGAGATGAATTTGGACAATAGATGTTGCTACCCAGACAAACACATTATATCTGAATCATTTCTTTGCACAATGATCAAGGCATTTTTAATATGTTTGATTGTTGTGGCAATATTTTAAGGAAGGAAAAAAATATTTTGCCTACCACAGATTTTTTAAAATTAAAATTCAATTGTACCTGAATGACTCAAAGCTTTGCAGGAACAATTCTCACAATGATTGAATAATTTTAAAGGAGTAAAATGACAGCTGAGTAAAATAGCATTTTATTTTAAGTCAAAAAATGAAGATTACTTTGAATGTTCATATAAGATGCAATCTGCTGGCCTCGTGACATAAAGTGCAAGAATTTTCACTGTGAGCTTTTATATTATTTTATTACATTATAATTGCATTGCTCTTCAATGCATCTTGGGTTATTGCTTTAAATTTGAGTAAAACATCTTAATGATTCTAAAAAATGAAACTTACAAACATATAAAATACATAATAAATAGTATAGGAAACCAGGTCAAATAAATATGGCTCTTACCCATTTTCTTGTTTTAAAAAGCACATTTATCTACTGTGAAGTTGTCATATTCATACCATGCCAGCATTCTGTCTATAAACATAGCTAAAAGAAGAATGAAAGAAGCCTGACTGAGCAGAGATTGGACAATGAGTTTTTGCACAAAACTGAAAAAAAGAAGAAACACCATCAGAAGAAGAAATAATCTAAAAAAAATATTAGACTGTGCAGAAATGGACAGAATGACTATGAGAGAATGAAAGAAAAAGATTGAGATTGTTTTCAAATTTGGAACCTATTTTACATATGGCTTGAAAGAAGAATGAGGGAGTAGAAATCAAAATGTATTAGAAAAGCTTAATAATATTGTTGAGATTGGTGAACTGTACACTCAGAAGGTTGGTTTATGCTGAAATATTTGCTATGTTTTATTATAAAAAAGAGATTGGACAATGAATTAGGCAGTTAATATGTTACCATTATCTCCAGTATAATAGAGACTGGATTCAGAGCCCTTTAAGTGCAACTATTTCTTCCCCAGTTTACATTCTCCAATTTGGGGGCCGGGGGGCTGTTTCCAACAGCCGCATTCCATCATAAAAGTCTTCCTGATTCATTCAACCTTGTTAGCATCAGTAGAGTCTGACAACTTATCAAGTTATTGCATTCCACTGTAGGACTGCTTGGCTGCTTGGGAAAAGTTATTGTTAAGGTCATGAACTCTACATATTGTTCTTTTACATAAGAGTTTTTCTCCATTCTGAAACTTAAAACCCATTCTCCCTATTGATGCTAAGCAAATAATAAATAACACTATTTGAATAAAATAGGCAAGTAATTCCTCAGCAAGGAAACATTTTGCACAGGACAGAGTCCATAAAATCCCTGCACAAACAAACAGGCACCAGAGTTTTTCTGATGCTTCTCCTCTCTCCTTACCATGGCTCTACTCATCTCCCAAATATGTGTCTTAAGGGTTAAATGTGTCTTTAGAATGGTGTATGATAAGACCAGCAAAGTTGGAAAGAGCTGTTCAGTGTATGAATGTGTTTCTCTTAGCGAAAATATCTCTAAAAACCAAGCAAATTATACCACTGAAATAGAAGGCACTAGGGATAAAAGTGCATTACGTTTAGGTATGTGGGGCCTACAAAAAAGGGTTTTGTTGATGCTTCTTTAAAAGAATATGATTTCTTCCTGGAGTTTTTCAAAAGCTAGGTAAATTTATTTTTAGTATAAAATACTAAAAATAAATTTACCTAGCTTTAAATTCAGTAACTGCATGGATTTTCATAAAATAATCTACAGGATCATCTCACAGCCATTTTTTAGCATACACATACTTTTCTCCATAATGTCCTCATTGCACAATACAATACAATACATAATGCAAAGCGATTTGTTCTCCATATCATGTTTTTTGTTACATTCTAAACCAAAGGAACTAATTGAAGGAAATTTTCTTATGATTTGAAAAACTTCAGTAACATTTCATTTTACCCTGCTTGTAGAAATTGATCTCCTTAGCCTGCCCCATCTTGAGCAGAATCCCAAAGCAACTACACCTATTGTATTACGCATTGTAAATCTTGCAGTGATCTGTGAAGTCAAGTACCAGATATTGCTACTTGGGCTCTCACCGTAACATTTTCTTATTTGTGTTTTACACATTGGTGATACCTGTTTCCAAAATATGAGTCTCTATTTCTTCTTACTCCATCTTTTGCTAAATCTACG
The DNA here is from genome assembly GCA_032468095.1 of Pareas carinatus. Classification (NCBI taxonomy): domain Eukaryota; kingdom Metazoa; phylum Chordata; class Lepidosauria; order Squamata; family Pareidae; genus Pareas; species Pareas carinatus. The sequence continues at coordinate 246,898 of JANHFO010009101.1, read as the reverse complement.
AAAAAGACTAAAAAATTATGCTGTTTGTTCAGGTTAAGTAAAAATATATATGCATAGCTAACATGTAAATAACAGGTGATCAGCTTCCATTGAGGAAGAGATGATAGAAACATTTTGATCTGCTGTTTATCTTCTTCTTAACATCTCAATTTTTTTCTGAGCCTACACTAGAAGAACTGTGATCTTATTTTTTTCGTTGTCTTTCTTTCTCTGGTATACATCCCAAACATTAAAGCTGGTCACTGCCATCATGTGCACAATGTTTGCACACCTTCAGGATTTACTACTGTCATTGTAGGGTCTCCAATTTAAATGAAAGGTAATGACTGGGATGACTACTAAGGACCATTTCTTTGAAACCCAGGTATGGCTAAGATCAAAGTAAGCAAAGCATACAGCACAATGAAGGACAGGAGGGAACGTCATGTTCATAAAAATAATAAAGACTAGAATAAGAGATGACTGGGTTCCACTTAAATGAATGCAAGATACAAACATACTATAAATAAAGCAAAGAAAAACTCCTGAAAGGAAATTAACTGGAGCATATATTGCTCTTGCTTGATAATAGTAATTATGTTCTGAGAGTGCTGCCAGCTGCAAATATGTAAGAATTAGGTGACAAGAATATCAAGTGCTTTGTGTGTTTATTTATTTTTAGATTTTGATGTTAGAATCACTGGTCTGTAGTAACCTAAATATAAATTATGAATTCACAGAGTCAGATTAATCCAGAGAAGCTGTTATTTTGTGACAAGAATTGGAACCAAACAAAGTAATTGAAGTGGATTTTTTTAGTGATATAAGTCTGTGAAACAATTCATCTGTCTCATAGCACAGGCTCTAAAACCCAAATACGGGTATGGTGATTTATATTAATGCAATGTAATATGCTGATGCTATTATAGTTCAAGGAGCATGACTGAAAGAAATGATTATGAAGTGAATCAATGTTGGTTGACCAGTGCCTTTTGGTTTCTTGTTCCATTTTGATGCCTTGTAGAAAGGTTTATGTATATGCTTTGTTTTTTTAAGTAGGCTGCCGCTTTGCAAGCTAATGATTTTATAGATAAGGCACGGAATATTCTAAGAAACTATAGCCAGATATATACTCAGATACAACTTTTGGCCAACTTGGCTATCACAGTACGATGGTATTGCCCTCTCTAATAATTTCTACATTTCATTTGAATTCCCTCATCATCACTCTAAGAAACTGCTTTGCCAGAAGCATAAATATGTGCCCGTTTCTCAACGTTTACTCAGATGTGCCGAATCATTCTGAGACTTTTTTGCTTCTTTAAAATCATAAGAGAAAGATGCAATATGAGATGCTAATTTCCCACATCTATGCATCTTAATCTTTGCTGTTATTAAAACTACATACATTTTTCTCACTTACGGTATTTATTTAAAAGATTTTTACAACCACCCTTGGCTCACAAACAATAAAAGCATAAAAATCAACACAAAAATGTGTGGTAAATTCATGTTTTATAATTATAGCTATTGTAATACAACTATTAGATAATAATTGATATTATTTAAGACTACTTAAAATTTTAAGTTATTGATATTTCAATGCACATGAAGTATTGCCTCCATTTTCTCCAAAAACACAGTAAACAGAATGGAAATTATAAGGAAATATGGGGAAATTAAGGGGAAACAACATATCCACTCTGCAGAAGTTTTACCCTTTTTCAGCCTGCTACTTAGAAGAAATGTCCATCCTCCACATAACTTTGTCCTCCATAATCATTCATCTCAACTGCTATTACTTTTTATGTTCTATGACTCCATGCTTTAAAAAAGAGACAATTTTTTCCCTATTTACTCATTGTGTTATAGTGCTTTTTTATAAGTACAAAGGTAGGGAGAAACTTTTTTAAACAGTTCAAATATTGGAACTAGCATCAGACCTTAACCAGAAAAGTTGTCTTGAGGTTTACATATATAAGAAATGTCCTTTTCAAAGACAATGAAATAGCTATATTTTAATTTATATTTAATTTTCTGTTACAGCAGTCATTGCTATTATTTAAAATCATTACTTAAACATTAGGTATATATGTTTTAGTGATTATGACTATTGTAAACAACTGGTAGTTTCACTTTATGCCTTAATTTGTCAAGAGAATTAAGTATCAGAGCCTTCCCTGATGTGGGGACTCCTGTCTTTCATGTCTGTATTTTCAGTGGCCCCAGCACCAGAGCAAATTTCTTCTTTTTCTTACTTTATTTTCATTATTCTAAATAATGAAAAAATTCTATATTACACGAAAAAGAATGATTTAGCGGATCCCTGAAGATTTCAGGGCTGAAGCTCTTATTTCAAAAGAAAGCCCAGATTTACACTCTACATTTGTAAAGTACAAGCCCTTCTTTTTCTATCTTTATTGTACTCTGCCTGCAAGAAAAGTTAGCAAAAGAAGTTAGTGAAAGTACCTTATTTTATGTCAAAGCAAATGTGTCTAAAGACACCACCCCAAGTCTTTACTGTGATTATAATCTTCCATCTTTCAAAACAACCACACAAGTGTACCACACTATAGATCCGCGACGCAAATTTTGTCTTTTGTTTAATCGATGACCTATTTTCAGGTCGGCTTAAAAACGAAGGTAAAAATATCTGCATCACAACCAGAAGGATTGACTAGTTGAAAAACGGGGCGTGGGGGGGGGGCGTTTTTCGACTCACGCGCCCGACAGCCCCAAACTCAAAATTTGCATCCGGGGCCGTCTGTAATGCCAAACTAAGGTTTGCTTTGGCTAAGGATAATTCTGGTGGGAAACTATTCTTTATTCATTCACGGACAAGGATTGCTGCTTTTGAACCTGTGTAACCTCTCTTATCTGCTGGGGGGGGGGGGAGGAATCGTGCGGGATTTTCACAATGCTTTTCAGGTTTTAAAACAAGGCTTGCTTCCCGTTTCGCCATAAAATGACCCCTGCGTTCAAAAACGTTTTTATTAGAGGCAAATATAAATATAGATAGACAGACAGATAGTTCAGTCACTGCCGCGCTAGAACAAGCGATGCGCGCGCACTCCGCTCCCTTTACCAACTGAGAAACCAACTGAAGAGCTCGAGCGCACCCGAAGAGACTGGAAGCGCCGGGCAACCCGGCCTAAGATAAAACCGCGGCGAGGCACGCCGATTGGAAGAGGAGAGCCATGTCCCGGAAGCGGAAATGACGCCCTAGAATGGCGCGGCCTTTTCCGCTCGGGGAGCCTGGTGAAGGCGAGGTGTGGAACTGTCGTGGCCATGAGCGTCCCGGCTTTTATCGATATCACGGAGGAAGACCAGGTCGGGATCTCAGGCGGCCGCTTTCTCTCCTGGGGCTGTGGGCGCCTCACACCCTTCATATCCTCCCCTTGTTCCCCAGTCCTCCCCAGGAAGGTCTTTGGAGATCCTCAGTCCTCCAGGACGGTGGTGGTTGTCCCAACGGGGCTTTTTATTTCCCTTGAAGACGTTTCTCCTCTCAAGAACTGAGGGAGCTTCTTTGAGGAGGAGCGAAACGTCTTCAAGGAAAAAAACGAAGTCCAATTTCCTCTCTTTTGGGGGG
>JANHFO010009101.1:217806-230921 GCA_032468095.1 Pareas carinatus | reverse complement strand
CTGACTGTGTAAACCACTTAGAGAGTACTGTAAAGCACTGTTAAGCAGTATATAAGTCTAAATAATAAATAAATAAAATAAATAAATAAAGGGTTCCCAAATTCATGACCTTCAGATATATTTAGTCTGCAGCTACCAGCACCTAAAAATCCTGGCATTGTTGTTCTGAAGAGTTCAGGTTTAGGACAGCTACACATTATTATTCACAGGGAATTGGTTCCCCTCTCCCAAATGTTCATTGTCTGAATTACTAATAATTTATTTTAACATAGTCTTGAAGTTTAGTGCTGGTTACAGGCTTATGCCCTGTATTTTGTGTGCAAGCATTGTTTAAGAAACCATTAAAGTACTAAAAAACAGTAAAATTAAATACTTGTAAGTGTTCTTATGCAAGCTTAAGCTTTTTCAAATGTATTAAAACCTATCAAACCACATTCTATCACAGTTAATATGTTTCATAGGATGAAGCTTTGTGATGGAATGTTAATGTCAGCACCCTCTTTATTTATACACCATGGAAAGAAAAGGAGTAGTAATTAACACTTTGACACTCCCCCATTGGTGTGTAATTGACTGTTTCAAAGGAGCACTGGTTCATAAGTAATTGCATGCATGAAAATTACTTTTTCTGTATTGCAGCATTTTAGAACAAGGGTCAGCGACAAAGCAAAAATTGTTCAGTGATGCGGGCTTTTATATTACTGCATTAGTTTAGGGATACTAGTAGTGAACAAATATTTTCATAAAATCAGGGTTGAATATTTTTGTGGGTTTTAGTCTCTAGAATGCAAGTTGTTTCCATTGGATGAAAAAAAAGTAATTCTGAAGCAAACACAAAATGGAATGCCGCTGCTCTTGTATTAGTTAATGAATACAGTAGAATTTTTAAAATATTTTTGTACCTTGTCCACTTGAAGACATTAGGTTAGATTCACATTTGCCCTTAACACAATGTTGTTGACCTTGGAGTAGATGAAGTAGAATAGTGACTTTTGCAGATCTATCCTTCTGACTATGGCCCATTTTTCTCCAAAGGTTTGAGTTCTCTCCAGAAACATTAAAGATGACAATGAGAGCTCAGGTATAGAGGAAATTGGCCAAGTGTAATTTCATTTCCTTCCTGTTTTAAGCCTATACCAGTTCCATTACTATATAGTAAATCAGGCTCAAATAAGTATATTCATTTTTTCCAAGCGAGCTTAGTTTGTTTATTTATACACTAAACTGAACCAGTTGCCTTTATACATTAGTAATAAATAGACTGCACGTGCTCTTTTAAAATATTAAGATACTGGGAATTGCACAGAATGCATCCAGTACTTCTTTTCTTGTCAAGCCATTTAATCGAACTACAATTAATTCATCTGGCATATAAAGAATTCTATAAAGGATTAAGATATGTTTAATATTTCAAAGCTTAAAAATTATTTTGCCTCTTTTACTTGCTCATCTCTCCTTGTTTCAAAATTATAAACAAGCCACATGAAGCTATAAAATCTATTCAGGCAAGGCTCCCACAGGTGGCATCTGTTTGTTACAATGCATTGCCTTATTAATGTTGACAGGTTAGGCCAACAGTTGTATTATCTTGTGTCAACTGTGAATCACCCTAACATGTTCACATTTGAATCTCATCAAACAGACAAGAGGCAACCTTTTTATTTTTAAAGGGGTAATTAATACTTCATTTGCATTTGTTAATTAGAGTTTATGCACAACTAATTGATTTTTGGTGCTTGTAGATTTCTATTAAGCCCAGTTAGCTGTAGTTTCTAGAGCACCCTGTTTGGTTGAGTTATGATGATCACATTTTTGTTGAATCTGTGCCAGATAAATAGTCTGCATCATAATTATTGTTAATTAATGCAGCATTATGTCTGGTAGTAATGTGCTTCCTGCTCTTAAATTAATATAACAATGTTATTAATTCAAACATAAATATTTGTTGTGTATTTGAATTTGCTTTGGCAATTTCTAAACTAAAATTGTATGTATTTTTACAATTTTATTCAGTTGCAAATTGAATGAAAAAAATGACACACAAAAGATTGCATCCAACTATAACTTTCCAATAGTGGAATGGCTTTTCTGTGTAATTCTATATGCAAGAATTCTTGTATATAGAATTGGGATGGAAGCTGGAAAAAAAGATCTATTACACAAGCAGGTCTTTTTCTTTGAAGCTGGATGGGTCCATAGAAATGTACTTATACTTGATATTTCATGTATTAATTAATAAATCAAATATTTATCTAAGTTCTCTCAAGTAACATATATGATTCAGCAAGAAGCTTTCCTATCTCATGTAACACTAGCATAAGAAAACATAATGAAATTAACTCTATTTTTTTATAGCTCACACATTTTAATTATGTACATTTATTTTCTTTCTTTGTCATACCCATTGTCAAGTAATTTTATAGCTACTTTATGTATTGCACTAGCACATTATCACTGTTTTTTTAAATATCTCCAACTTTGATCTGATATTCATTTTTTTTCAAAATGCAATCTCTTTGCCATACTTTGTAGTTACTAGTTTTTCATCTCCTGAAATAAAGAAATAGCTGTACTCCTGTTTTTATTTGGCTTTTTTCTTATTTTCCTTATTCAAATCTTTTCTCATTTCATTTTTTGTAAGGTTGCTATCTTTCAGTAATTTGATTGGATCTAATCAATGAGTAATATTTTTGTGGCATCAAAATAACCCTGATAAGGGATATTTATGCAGCAGCTCTCAAGTGTACATTGGCCAAGAGAAAAATAATAGACAATCTTAATTTTCCTAATTTTCCATTTTTTAACATATTCCTATTCCTTTTTACATATAATATACAAACTGAATTCAATTCCATGAGTTTTTTCTTTGTCTGCCCTGTATTTTGAGGAACTTTACTGGGTCTACCAGTGCTTTGGCAGGGTTGTGTAATGCAAGCATTAAATTGACACTCAAATTGGCGGAGGTGCTCACTGTATTAGAATTCTGAGAGCATTATAACAGTGCTAAGATAGCGCTCACATTTTGGGTACATTGGTGTGTTGGTACTGTGGCGTTTCATGAATCTCTGCAATTTATGAAAAGAATCTCCATTATTAAAAAAAATGTTTTTTTTCCCCCAATCATGTTATAAGAAAATTATTTGTCAATGTCTACCTGCAGATAAATTACATCTCAATATTCTGTAACATAGGTCTGTTGCATGAACAGAACATGGCAAAAATGAGATTGCTTACATTCATGGGAATGGCAGTAGAAAATAAGGAAATTTCATTTGACACCATGCAGCAGGAACTTCAGATAGGAGCCGATGATGTGGAAACATTTGTTATTGATGGTAACATAATTTGTTAAACACGATTTTTAGCATAATTCACTTCTTTTGAACATTTATAATTTATCAGTTGCATGAGTTTTCAAAGCTGAATTTTAAATGAAATTTTTGTTAAAATATGTATTTTATGACAGAATGTCTAAAAAATTTTTTTAATGCGCATTGTATTTATTCTAAATAAATTAATGTATAAAATACTTGCTTGTAATAATCCTTACTTCCTGGGTTGAAATAAACACACATTGAAAGAACACAGAGTATTACAAGGATATTTTTATAATTTTAAAAAGAATTCATTATATCTCATTCTGTTTTGTTTTATAGCTGTGAAAACAAAGATGGTGCATTGCAAAATTGATCAAACCCAGAGAAAAGTAATAGTCAGGTGAGTCCTCAGTCTTTTTCTGAACCAACTTAGTGTAGTCCTGACTATAGCACTTATACATCTGTTTAATATTTTAACTAGAGGTAAGATAATTCTTATCAGTTTCCTGTAGTTAAATAGTTGCTATTTATCATAATTTTATTAAAGTTCAGACTGAATGTGATTAGCTTATTTAATGAAAGAGTCCTATTTTCCAGCACATTTCATTTAATGGCCAAACAGCGGCAAGAATACTAATGAGTACTGTATGATGTTTTTTTAACTGAAGGCTGCAGAATCCTAGAATAGCTGATGCTGCTAAGCGACGTGAAAAGTTTTTTTAATCTAGATTCTATCTTGTATTTTCTAAATAGATATGTATAAAAAGTGTAACATTTTTGTTACTTTATTATTTTTTGCATTTCTTTAGTCACAGCACACACCGGACCTTTGGAAAACAGCAGTGGCAGCAGTTATACGACACCCTGAATTTCTGGAAACAAAATTTGAATCAAGTGAAAAACAGTCTTCTTAGTTTGTCAGATACTTGATTTTTCATCGATAAATTTATTTCATTGAAAAAGATAACAATAAACCATTCAGCAAGATTCTGTGGATTTATTTATTGATATAATAAACAATTGGATTTTAAGACATTAAATTGTCTTACAAACTTGTTTAAATGTAGCAGAAGAAGTAATATAAATTCAATTTTTATAATCTTAGCAATATTTACTGTGGTATAAAGTGTGAAATGAAAAAGTTGACTTTATTAATAGCTAGGTTTTTCTAAAATAATGTTCAGTAGTATCTAATTATATAGATAATTTCTAAGTTTGGAAAACTCCAAAGATACTGTGTTAGAATTCTGAACTATGAAAATACACATTAGCTTGAGAACTGATTTACATTTAGTAGCCTCATATTGATCACACTTATTTCCCTCTAATGATTGGCAGTGAGAAAGAAAAGTTTTAAAAGAAACAATGTACACATACTCTCCCCCAATAGTCAATCTCCACTTGGGGAATAGAGAGAAATCAAGGATTTTTGAGATTATCAGAGCAGTTCAACTTTTCTCACTTCACAAGATGTTGTTTTTAGCACTGAATGTTAGAAGCATAAGAACAGCCGAGGACATGCAATTAGGAACAATTACATTTCCGTTTTTCCTGATATCACTGCTTTTTCCAAATATTCGTGCTTTCTCTTTCTGGACTGGCAGAGCTTTTCTAAATATAGTAACTTTTTAGTTTTATTCATTTGAGTATTCATGGAGATATTTTGTGATTTCCCATCTTCAGTGCTGTATAAGCTCCCTTTTACAGTAGCTGCATTGACTTCAGAGAGCAGAAGCTGTATTGACTTCCTTTGCGGCTGTGATGGAATCTCTGTTGTGGCCTGAAATGTAAATATACAATATTAGAAATAATTTTCTATGCCTGATTGCTATACAGCATATCTAAAGGACAGCCATCCATTTTTCTGTATTTTTAGATACTAGGAAAAAATAAGCTAGAATCTCTACTTATTTGGGTTTTATAATACTGTAATATAACTGTACCTCAGTCATGTCATTGATGCAGTTTAATTAATTAATTAAACTGCATCAAGGACATCAATTAAACTGACACTACTGACTTATTGTTGGACCAGAGTTTCAAACACAATCGTATTTATAGTAGTTTTAAGATTATTGTGTCTTTCTTTATTCATATAAGAAACACCTTCAAATTATAAACACAACATTCAACACTTTCACCCAGTATCAACCACATAGACAGCATTTTCTCTCACCATCCTGAGGTCTTCCTCTGTACACATTGAACGACAATATTGTGTCAACATTGTGTCTAACATTGAATATGCTTACGTAACTTTTCCTTGTATAGAACATAAAATGAATAAGTTGAAAGAGATTGTATGGATCATCTAGTGAAACTCTCCTGCTTAATACTGGACACCATTGAATCATTTGCAAAGCATGGAGGGATCCCTAACGTTCGTAACAGACTGTTTTACTACTTAACAGCTCTTACCTCTCTTACCATCAAAAAAGTTCTATCAAATATGTTGCAATTTCAGTATGAACATTTTCTTGTTTCCCACAGAAAAATTTATTTGCTGCCACCTGCATAGGAAATCCTTTCAAATATCTATAGACACCACCACCCTGATCATGTCTCCCTGCAGTTTTTCCTTTGAAGACCTAAAGATGCCCAGTTCTTTTAATGCATAGGACATGGTTTCCAGACTCTATAGCATCCTGGTAGCTTTCCTCAGAATCCCCTTAAGCTTCTTAATGTCCCTTTTAAAGTGCAATGCACAGTGCCGACCATGATGGTGCTGTTGCTTTTATGATCTTTATGCAGTATTTTTTCTAACGTGCGTCAAGATGATATAAGTTTTGTATAGGTCTTCATTGCTTGTTCCTATTCAGATGATGATCCACTAGTACTCCTTGATTCTTATACACACCACCATGCTGGGTCTTCCCAATCCTCAATTATGGAAGAAGCAACAGAAGTGGGAACATACAAAGTTGAATATTCTAGGAAATTCAGGAACCCAATCTTGTTGGGTGTGGCTGAAGTACACAAGCCTGTTGTATTCATTTTGAATTGTGATTTTGTGATAATGTTTTTGTTTTAACTTGCCTTGAAGGTTGGTTCGAGTTTTGTGACTTTCTGCTACTATAATGGGGATGAGGGCTTTGCATCCTACAGTAATATAATAGAAATTGAAAGAGACTCAGGATTTTCAAAAATAGGAGGGCTGCATGAAAATTGCAGATATAACTTCATTATGTTATATATAAAAAGTATTCTTTGAATACAAATGATATTGAATTCGTTTGCATGTAACAGTGTTCTTACTGTGATTTTCTTTGACGTTCTGATATGCAGTATTCAAAATGTATACTTTTGGTTAAGTGCCAGTATATAATTTTAGATCTTTTTGATTTCCTGTTTTTGATTCATTTCAGGGAGATGATTAATATAAATAGCAGTATGCAAAATGTTTTGAATTCAAACTCAAATGCTCAGAATGTTTCTCTGAGTTCAAACAAGTTCAAACTTTACCAGAGGTTTTCAGATGCTGTTTCATATATTCTGAAATTTGAACCAGGACCATTTTGACAAGAGAAAACATGCCTCTGAGAAAGTAGAATGATCTGACTTGAATTTACAATATTTTAAATTTGAAATATTTGATTAAGGTGTCAGGGTAGAAAGCAGATTATGAGTTCTAGTTCTGCCTTTGCCATCAAAGTCAGCTGATTGACTTTGGGCCAGTCACTCTATAATCCCAACTCACCTCACAGGGTTCTTATGGGGAAAATAAGGAAAGGAAGTAGTGTTGGATATGTTTGGTGCCTTGAGTTATTTGTAAAAATAATAAAGGTGGGGTAGTAGCAATCAATAAATAGGAAGCCCTCTTCTTCAGTTGCCCCTAACTTACACAAATATACCCTGGTAAAAAAAAAGTATGCCAAATTCTCATAGCCTTCCCTAAAGCCGCTTAATATTGTTAGTTACAGTATTCCAGATTTGAGGTTGTATTTTCCCTTGTCTCCCAACAATATTTGCTATGGATATAATTTGCTATTTTGATCATTTTGTTGCAGTCAGAGGTTGGGAAGTGTCCATATCCTTTAACTATTGTAGGTGGTTGCAAGCATGCTTTCTCTCCTCCAGTTACTCTACTGTGCCCTTCTTGTCTATTCTGGACTGGACTGCAGAGAATACAAATTCTGCAGAAGTATATGCCCATACAGTGCCTGAGCTTTGCTTTCCACAGTGCTTCTTGGGTCTTAAGGAGATTCCATTCAAACTCAAGCTTCATTCTCTTGAAAATTTAGACCTGTTTGTTAAATATGAGTTTAGTTTCTTTTGAAAGTGTTCTAGTCCTGGCTATCTAAGAGTTTGATTTGAGCCAAGTTCTGTTAGATATTTGAACTTAATATTGTTACCAGAAAGTATATTGCACATTTTTGGCAAACAAGATTTTTATGTGGCCATACTTTTTATTATATTATTTTACACAAGAATGGTACAATGGTACAAGTACAATTTTCCCCATTCTGTTTCTACTCTGAAGAATGGTGTTACTTAAACAGACGCCTGCATAACATACTCATAATTACTTTTTGATTTAGCAATCATACAATGAAATGTAGAAAATAAAGCAAATAAAGTCAAAATGTTATAAACTGTATTATATTTTATTCAGACTTATATCTGAAATTGCTTATATCTGTAATAATAGGTGGGAAATAAACAAAAGTACTACATGAATTTTTTACTTCAAAAGTTTTTATGTAGACTTTGTCTTCAAATAAGCTATGATCCATTTGATTTATATGCTGCGACTTTTTCCTGCTGTTTTCTATCAACTTTAATTGTGAAAAATGTTGCCACATTTGCCCTCTTGATATTATTTTGGAGATCAGTCAGTCTTAAAGCAAGATGCATACAATTCTATACATAGCTCTGGAGTTAGCTCACCAAGGTCTGGTCTGCAATATTTTTAATTGACTTACGTGTTCTGTGGGAAAAGAATGATCATAAAAATTGTTTGCTATTGCATTCCATTCTGCACTGGGATTTCTCTTGGGGATTGAATTAATAGTTCCGGTATTCAAAGAGTCAGCAATTCTACTACCGCAAGCGGAAACTGATCAACAAAGAGGAAATGATAACAATTGTTATTTTCATATAATTTTACAGTGCCAAAATTTACTTGTATCTTTTTATTAAACTAATTAAAATACATTTTGACATTATACTATAAAAGAAATAAATCTAGTACCAAAACTTGTATACATCTTTTGCTCTCTTTGCTTAAAAAACTTAATATAAACTGTATATGTGTTACTTGATTATCTACAGCAAAAAAAATCCATAATTTGTCAAGCAATACTATTTATGTTTGTTCTGTTCCTTCCACATTTCAAATGTTTCTGGAGAAGGTAGGAAGAAATTCATTTAGTAACTATCCAAAGAAAAACTCCTTTGGATATTATACTAAGACTTTATCAGTAAATAGTGGTTTTAAAAAAAATCTAGAGTTCAGACATTAACAGCCAAGTAGACACTACATTCAGACATCATTGGACCATACATCTATTTCCCTATTATAATTATCTCCAGAGAACTCCCATCCATTTCTCCAGTTCTAGCCACTTCTACTTAACCAAGCATTATCCCGAGTTAATGAAGTAAGACAGAAGAGATTGGCAGAGGTGAATAGATCAAGTAGTAAAAGCCACAGAAATGACTAGAAAGAATAGGATAATTCACAAAGTGAAGAAACAAACTAGCCAACAAAATGTTCCAGGAAAAGGCTGCTGGATGCGATGAAACTAATTGTACCTTACAAGATCATCAGAGCTCATTGCCTTCTCTGATACTAAAACAATACTCTCTTACTAATGCTACAACATAGTCAAATTAATCCATGTAATGTTCTTCATAATGTTCTGTTAGCATATGGTCACACTGAGTAAAAGATCATCACTTGGATAAATTTCTTATCCATTTTTTCAAGGAAATCCTTCACATTACAAAAGCCTTACATCAAAGGTTCATTATATAATCTGCCATTGGTCAGATAGGCAGTGAGTTCAACTTCCATGCAGTCAGTGTGTTTGCTCCACCTGCATGCTTGTGTTGCAGTAACCCTCTCCCTTCTCCCCAAATTCCAGTATACACTGAATGGATGTCAATTTAAGTCAGATATTATTGTGGCTAGATACTTTTAAATAACTATTAGCATTTAAATATTTTCTTACCTGATGTTTCTTGTCTTACATCACTATGCATGTTTATAGTCTCATCAATTTTTCTTGAGTTCTGGGCATTTTTTATTTCTTGGGAGAGAGGGCTTTCTTTCAAAGAGAAAGGCATTATTTGAACTTCATCTTGACATAATCTTGATAAATCTAAGTATTCTGTTTTTTCATTCATAACTGAAATGTCAAAAGATAGCCTTCCATTTCTGTTTATTAGGTTTTCCGTTGTCCTCATGAGCAAAGAACATGATTTTTTTGTGCTTTCTTCCACAGTTATCTTCCTTGTCATTGTATTCAATGACTTTTCTCTTTCTGCAAATAATATCCTATCTTTATTTAAAAGCTCAACAAATTGCTCACTATTGTCTTTGGAAGTATGGATGTTTGTCTGCTTATCTTTGGTAACTTTGTTAATTTTCATGTCTGCGCTTTCAGATTCATATATATCTTGAGAGTCCAGGAGCAAAACCTTTGTATTCATTTCTTTCAATTCGGAACTATATTTATCAACGTGTTTGTTAGACATTTCATGCACACCTGTAGCTGAATTTTCAGTACTTAACGTTCTTCTCAAAAGTAGATTATTAATGTTCTCATCAATATGTATATTTATATCTATATTCTTATTGGAAGATATACTATGTTTTGGTGATGTATTTTCTGTGCTATTAGTATCATTATACTTATCCAAGTCACCTGTGTTGATTGCTAGTAACAATACAGAATCCATTTCAGATTTCATATAGTTATTTGCAGCTTTTTCACAAGTACTTTCAATTTGTTCTTTAGGGTTTTCACTAATTTCTTTATTTGTCATGTAAACTTCATCATGAACTGTATTGTTGATATTTTCAGTCCTCTCAGGAATGCATTCATTTTCAACATCAGCACCCAGATGGTCAATAGAATGTGTCGATTCTGCAATGGGATTAGAACAATCTAAATTCAACTCTTTGTGGAAGTTCTTCCACTGGCAACATTGTCATAGAATAAAAATTGTCTAAGAGATTTATTTCTACCTTTGCCTGCCTTTTATCAAGTAGTTTTTTTTTCTAGAACTGTCCTTTCTTTGGAATTAGCAATCCACGATTATAGGTCAGTTCTGATGTAATTAAATTGAATATATAACAGGCTTTGCATATGACAACATCCCTTTGACTTTTTTTTAAACTATCACCCTCATTCATACAGTTAAAAAGTCATTTTAAATCTGTCAAAATCTAGAATATATTATTAAGAGTAAATTACTCAAAAATAAACTACTTTTAAATATGTTTCATATAACATAGACACATGCGAAATGCTTTTCTAAAAATAGTAGCAACTCCTAGTAGTGGAAACTGCAAATTATTTTACAATTGCTTAATTGTATTTCTACTTCTACATATTTTGGACATTATTGGCTTTCAATGTGCTAAGGTTTTTTATTATCCAGAGCGAAACTCATAGTGGAAAGCCATAATGTTTAGAAGATAGAATATAAGAGCAGGAATAATGTCACTCTATCTCTGTATTTTTTGCTATTTTTCCAAAGGCAAGCAGTTAGCAGCATGGATAATCTCAGGAGCTTGTTTTTTCATGATAATGACAAAAGCAGCACTGTATGGCAAGCTTTACCCCTATTGTATGTGCATGTGATATGACCCCCTAACAAAAAGGACAAGGCTTGCTTCAGAATGCTGCAACACTGCTTTCATCATTTTGTATCCCCTTGTACTCTTCCCATGGGCATCTCTGCTGTTAATGTAAAGTACAGATAAATGAATGTTAACATACAGTACTATATTAAAGTTAGCAAGATTGATGCTTACAGAGAATAAGCACCTATCCTCAGCCCAAGACTATAAATCTGAAACAGTGTGGCACAGTCTTTCCATTGTAAAAAAAAAGGTCTGCCCAGTCTTCCAGGAAGAATAGGGTAAGCATGCTCCAGATCCTCTCTATTAAAGTGTTTGTCAAATGCAAGCAACCAGAACCACTCTGTGAATAGGCTCAAATTAGATATTTTATTGCTGGTCACCTATATTACAAGAATATCACCAGACTGTCTGCCTTCTCTTGAGAAACAGCAGATGTTTCCCAGGAGGGTTTGACCTCAGATGACCTCCCCAAAATGACTCCAAACTGGAACGTCTCTTTATTTCCCCTACAGAACCCTCCCTCCCTTCTTCAGCCATCATTTTGCAGGACCAAGGAGGTATATTTCTGTGTCATGGTACCTGGACCAATTCAAGATGTTGATGATCACCTATAAAGCCCTATAAGACTTGGGTTGTTATTATTTCAATACAATCCAAGGATAATCATCCTTGCAAAAGATAGGCATTTCCATAAGTTGACCAATGCTTTCTTCATGTTACCAATTAAATAGTTGAAAAATTACCTTTCAGACATCACTCTACTTCATTATTGCTCTTTATCAGTTAAAACAATAAATGGGAAGATGGGAAAGTGTTCTGATACCTTGAAGTCAGATAAGTGGAAGGCATGGTAAAAGTACTGTGGGTCAAGACAAGGCAAGAATTCTTATATCTGCCTGTTTTATACCTAGCTTCAATGCATTACTCACAGCTTTTCTACCTCTATGCCAGCTGAACTGGAAAATAATCAGATGCACCTATGAGAACATAATGACATTGCTTATAATGCAATAATGAAGTAGAGTGATGTGGAGGGTTGCTCAATGTTGGTGTTTCTGTTGCCATTGTAGAAACCAAAAGGAGGAATGACTTACTTTTCATCTTTTTATCATATTGACTGATTATCAACATTTTATGTTTTAATTATGAATAATTATACCTTCAATATATTCAGAATGTTTTTTCCCTATGTTTATACCACTGTCTGTCTCCAGAGTATTATTTCTTCCATTTTCTTTCTGTTCATGTTCATTAGAATATTCCATTGTTGTTTGTGTATACTTCTCGTCTTTTTGGTCTTTAAGGATTTGATTTTCATTAGATGTGTTTTCTACCTGGAACAAAACAAAAAAAAGTAGTTTTATTTTTGAAGAAATGAAATTAAGAGAGAGATGATTCCCTTAGTAATAAGTATTGAATTTACAAATGGAATGAACTAATTCTAGACCTAGAAAGATATTTCTATTTCAAATGTCCCAAAGATGCTTTTTCCAAAAGGCAACTGAACGTTCTTGTTTTTTGTTTGAAAACATTTCACTTCTCATTCAAGAACCTTCTTCAGCTCAAACTGACTGGAGGGGAATGGAAGAATTATATTCTTTGCAGTTTTCTGGACATTAGCATTCAGTAGGTCAATGGTTAGCTCTTTGAGAGTCATTGAGGCCACTCGAGAGTTTATCTGTATCCTTAGAGTCACCTGAATCGGACTGTATAAACGGATGTGGAATCTTTCAGGGCTGTTGAAAGGACTATGTTGTAAACCTATTTGTTCCAACGGGCTGGCTTGGGATAGCCGCATCCTTGCCCTCCTGTGTTTAATTTTAAATTCAATTGGGAAATGACTTTAATCGCTTCCCCCTTTTAATCTAACCAGGCCTATTTAATTGTTTTAATGTGTTTTAATTTGTCTCTGTATTTGCATTTGTTCGTTTTTAAACTGCCTGTAAGCCGCCCTGAGTCCTTCGGGAGAAGGGCGGGATATAAAT